>JAJHUR010072681.1:9134-19188 GCA_027495735.1 Lutjanus campechanus | reverse complement strand
TATTCTCCTCTGTTAAGTGTCAAACACCACTGTGACCTGAAAAATGGATGCTCCGTCTAGCAGCTTTATTTGACTTGTAAAGGCATACATCAGGTGTCGTTCATGAATTGGGTCACTTGTGGTGGATGAATGACACAAACCAGCTCATCACATGCTCTATTTTATATGGTTTTAGGATGTGTATCGCTCCTGTGCATCATCAAGCCATGATTTCAGGTCTGCCCAAAAAACCCTGGACACAGAAACAGACGCCACAATCCAGTACAACATATTAACTTTTTTTTCACATGTTGTCATCAACTCTTTTCCATCATTGTAACTACGCAGACTTTAAATATTCAAAAATGTTCTTCTACCAAATAATATCACTGGACAAGATAAACAAGAGAGAGATGAAACTATTCTCTTCACTCTACACACTTGATTAAAGGCAGGCTTTCTAAGATTTATAATCATTAAGTCATCAGGTCCCTGCTACCCACATTTGTTCTGGTCAGGCTTTTCTTTACACACATATTGGCTAAAAACCTTTAACTCAATTTCAGTTTGCATTAGGACTCAATTTGAGCCAAGAGGAATCACGGCACAAAGCCGCTTCCAAAATATAAGGGAGACTTTGTTGTGTTTGTTACCTTATTAGCCAAATGTGTGATTTGATTGAGGTGGATCACCGTCAACCTCCTTTCTGTCTTTATAGATCAAGGGCTTTTTTTTTTACTTTGTTAAATTGGAAAACATTAGGTGAAGTATAAATGGCTCTCTTGCCAAATTGAATAAAACTTGGGGTCCTATTTTTGCACATGCTGAATTGTTGGTGTCTGCTGCGATTCAGGAATAACAACTCTAAATGAATGTTTCACACTTCATTTATTTGGCATGTTATTTATTTATTTTTATCACATGAATTTTATATTTTAATTTATTTATTCATTTAGTTTTCTTTTCATGTTTAGTGTGTCTACTGCACTGTTGAAGTATGTGTATAGAATTTCTTGTTCACGAAAAAAAGAGATGATACTGTCCTTTATAACTTTGGCTTTTTAGAAGGATAAGTGGTGGTGTTGTATACTTTTGTGATTCTTGACAAATCTCTATGGCACTTAGCTCCAAGTTAAATGCTTTCTGCAGCAAACATTTCCCAAAACAGTTGGGCAATGTAGTTTTAGAAAGACTTACTGATTCGGTTTGATTTGGTGCACTACTGAGTATTTAAACATTAGGAAAGTGACTGCAGAATCATCTCAAAATGCTCATTTTGATCGTACTGAAGCTACAAACCCTCCCGATCTTCCCAGGAGATGTGCCTGTTGTTTATTGCCCTCTCCTGTAAATCAAAATTTTCAAACCTTATTTTTTCCTTTTCATCATGGCAACTTGTTTCTGACCGTGTAGAGGCAACAATAAAGCTACATCAAACCAGACTTTCTAAGAAGAGTTTCTTAAGGAAAGTTTTAAAGGAAAGGTCTGTGCATTTTGTAACATCTGCCACATCAACTGTCTTTTAGGGGCAGCAGCAAAATTAATGAATGACAGAGGACTGATGAATATTAGTTCATGCCAGAGGGGCGAAAGATCCTGTATTCTTTCCTGTGAATTAAAAGTAAAATTAAAAGTATTTAACATAAAACTGTTGTTGCACTGTAACTATTACTTTGTTATTTTCATTATTTAAAAGTCACCTGAATGCAGGAAACAAAGTCTCTGAAACTCAAACTTTTTGGTTTCAAAATCCTCCCTATTCTTGAGGTTTCAAGGTTGTCAAGTCTGCTTTAATAATAGAAATGGCCCCCAGGCCCGCAGTGTGAGACCTCTGCTTTAGAATGTCCAGCCTGTAAGATTTGGGGGGATTTATTGGCAGAATATGGCAGAAATGGAATATAATATTCCTAAGTATAATTTCATTAGTGTGTAATCACCTGAAAATAAGAACTGTGGCGTTTTTGTACCGTAGAATGAGCCTTTTATATCTACAGAGGGTGCACGTACTCCTTCATGTTGTACCTCCACATTATTACAGTCGCTCAAAACAGACCAACCCAACACTGGCTCTCGAGAGTGAATCTTTAGTGTTTTTCGCAGCCAACGTAGGTTCTCCTACATGCTTGGAAGGGGAAGGTGAGGTGAACAGTATTTAGTAGGTTGCAACCTGCAACCTCACCGCTAGATGACACACTGGTTCCTGTAAGTAATAAAGTGATACTTTTTTGATCTCTGTCAAAATATTCTCTCCCTTCTTTTCCTCTCCATGGAGGTAATATGTCAGGGTAACTTACACAGCAGCCGCTCTGGTGCTCAGAGTATTTAAGAATCAAAAGCACTTTGCTCAAAGGCTCCTCAGCAGGAAAGATGTTAATGAATACAGGCTCCAAATCCTCCCATTAAAGGACAAGCTTTTCAATGGCAAAAGATCCAGGCCGGGTCAATAACTGCACACACTGTGAAACCATCTCCTCTATGGTTTATCTGGAGGGATCTTCAAGTGGAAAAACCCCTTTTAGTCACCATATGTGGAAAACAATCCAATAATTAACGGCTAATGGACCCTTTGCACTCTCTCTGGCCCCAAGCAGCTGAATGAGAGACAGAACTGGAGCAAGATGAATAGAAAGAATATTACTCATGTGACTGCATACATACTAAAACACAGCCTCAAATAGACAGAACTGTGAGAGGCTGATTTCCCACAGCTCGTCCAATCATGCAGATGGACAATGCTGATATCGAAGGAAAAATTGCTGCCAGGATGATCGGAAGTGGCAGACGGGGAGAGACAGATACAGTAAGACGAGGGAGGTGAGATTGCACCAGTTTCCACTTTTGTGAGAGCCCTTTGTTGTGGGAAATACAGTATGAGTCACATGAGAGCACAACAGCTGCTCAGCTGTGGAATAATGAGGAGAAACCTTGATCTATGCAACGAGGAGTGGGAGTGTGTGTCAGGAGGAGAGGGCTGAATAGTATATGACACACTAAGAATTGGGGTATTACACATATAATATTAAATTTACTGCGGAAACAAGAACAAGCTTTGATGAATTCACCACACACTGAGTCCTTGAAGACGTATGCCTTGATATTGTTCTCAGAGGTTCATTATTTGTCTTCCGCTATCCTAATTTATTTATTTTGCTATTTTGGTATGGATGTCATCAGATGGATCTCTTTGCTCTGTGGCAAAAAACAAACAAACATAAAGGTGCTTTGGGAGGACTGTAAACATCACAGTGTGTCGAGATGTCTGTGGTAAGATAAATGACTAAGATAAGTGAACACTGCAAACACAGCTAGATACAATCAGCTCTTTCTTGGCAACATGGCAGCAAAATTGAGTTTATGCACAGAAGGGAATAATGTGGTGTTTACAGATCGGCTATAAGAGATTTAAGTGTAATTACAAAGGGATTACGGCTTTATACTGTAATTACAGTGTTGTTACAACCCAAAACAAGCAGGTGGAAACCTACTGAGTACAACGACTCCATGTATATAAACTTATAGCAGCTTGACAAGTAGGGATGGGAATTGATAAGATTTTATTGAAACCATCATTGTTATCTGCTTATCGGTGTGATTCTTTATCATCTTCATCACTGATTCCTGATCAGTTTTCTGTGCACCTTTTCAGCATCAACACAACTGTTTTATTCCACCTGACGGAGATCATGTAATAGCTTCCGTGTGTGCATGAGTGAGCGAGTGAGTGTGTGCGTAAGTGATCCCTGGACCTACAGCTTGTCCGCAGCTAACCTCAAACACTACTGGACTGATCAGCTGAGTATTTTGTGCATGTTCATGACTGCATGCTGAAGGATTTTACAAATCTCTGCTGGTTGCATCTTGCAGATGTGGTGGCATTGCAGATGGTGCTTCACCATTTGTTGCCTGGCGGGGATCTCAAGTTATCTCTGCGTCTGTGCACAGTGCAGAAACAGAGAATAGTCTGTCTGTCATCATCTGAATGGGATGAAATGAGAGCATCTTTGTTGAGCGTTCATTTTCATTGAGATTTACTTTTCCTTGTTCTGCTAACTCAGCCTGTGAGGCACTAATGTTATATATTTACTCTTGGTAACGGAGGAGCTGCACGGTTGGGAAGCAGTGGCACTCATGTGTAGTGTTAAACACATGGAATTTCAGTTGCCTGTCTTGCAAAGATAGAGAACATTTAATCTTGTCTTATATACCATGACAAGAGTCCGACTGATTTTTGAGACAGATACCAATTTTAGATTGGAAAAAACAACAACAACAACAAAAAAACACCACTTTCTAATCTGGTGGTTGATAAAGTAAATTTCTAAGCTGGATGTTGCACAGATATGACAGTGCAAAGGTACTCAGAAAGATGTTTTCTTAAACAAATATCATTGTTAAATAAAATTACAGTGCTGTTAAATCATTTAACATATACATATGCCAACCAGCTTTAGAAAGGGACACTGAGAAAATGAAGAACTGTCCGAGACACTATACCTTAGTGTCGCAGGTTTTTTTAATTGGCCCCAGGATAACGGGACATTCAAGTGCTGATTGCTTGTGTTTCCACCCTTACTTGCAATCACAAATAATCATTTTACAGGCATTACAACTAGCACTCCTGCATGTTGCATGAGAGCATGAAGTTGCATTAGTCTGATGTCATTAAACACGCTGGCATCGAAAAAAGAATTGATAAGCACAGAGCATTTGGAACCAGTTCTCAGCTGGAAATGGTTCTCAGTTCCCATCCCTATCGACAAGCCATGTTTGTGGCTTAATATGTTGAAGAACATTTTGGTGTTTCTCGATTGCAATTAGACTGGTGGGTGAGGTAATCAACAAGCTGAATCCTGGGATGTTACGAGTCCAATAAACATGGCTGCCAGGAACGTGGTGCTCCTCCTCTCTGAAGGAGGGAAAGCAGCACTCGCCTACCTTTCACTTATCAGGGGACTTTGGCTGAGTAACACTGATTATCCTCCCTGTTTGCTGGCGTAACATTGATTATCGTCCCTCTGTGCCAGGAGCCCCTCTGAGAGGATCATTGCTCCTAATCCTTTGACCTAGCTACCTCTCCTCAACACACCTTGGATTAGGTCCTCTGCTGGTTTCCTGGCACTGTGGGAAATAGGGTAAACAATTAAGAGATTAAATGGCTTGGGAGAGAGGACCCATTCTGGTCCGTGATGCTCTGGTCTGGGCTTGCACCCAAACCCTGTTCTTGTTTTGGCTCCAGTGACAGGCTCATATACTCACTGTCGCTCAGATGGGCTCTCCATTCTTTATTCTCTTTGCAATATTCTTTTTCTTCCGCGTTTGCACACGAATATTCAGAGGAGCACTGTATTCAATCAAAGAAAAACTGAATCCTCAGCGAACAAAGCCCTTCAGAGCTGCTGATCTCATTGTACAGTTCAGTAAATTTTGGATTATAAAACAAGGCCACATTTATTCACAGGCGCAGTTTTCAGCACCGTTCGGAAAAGAGATGATGACAGAGCAAGACTGCAGGATGACTCAGTCTATGTTGGCAGTCGGTGCCATCGAGATCTGAGGAATATTAAATCCTCCGCAGTGGTCATCTGAAGGAAAATTGCTGCCAGGTTTGTTTTGAGGCTCATTAGACTGGCCCACACTGATTACTCATGGACAATCAGGTCACTGCAGTTGGCTGATACAACAGATAATAATGCATAACAGAAAGAACACATTTTAGCGACAATCTTGGCTTGAATACGCTTCTTATAAATCCACTCAGCTTTGGGAAAAAGGCTTACACAGGGGCAGACATACACAATGGCATTAGTGTTGGATGCTCATTAAGATAGCGGGATATCTGCGCGTGTGATCAGCCCGACAGACAATAAGATATGCTGAAGCTGCAGGCGTCAGGCCTCAGAGTCCGGAGGTAAGTACTTGACACCAACAGTCAGTCACAAAGACAGAAAGACGGACAGATGGAGAGATGGCCTGCCTGCCGAACGGGTAAAAAACTGACAGGTAAAGTCACCCCAACAGGCTTATTGACTGACACAGTGTGAGGATTATCTCAGAGACAGGCTCCTGAGCAGTTGTAGGACAAAACATGTGGAGATGTGGTGAAGCGGACAGACAGTGACAAGCAGACACATGAACATGCTGTCAGCACGCACATACAAACATATTCTAGCCCTCTGTGGTACGGTGTCGCCTCTAGGTAACACACCCGTTTTTGTCCCTTTACACTCACACAATACATCCTCAATTATGGTGCCATACTTTAAAAAAAGAGGCAGGACCCTGAGGAATTTAATAGCAGACGTTTCATTTGTCACATGACTCTCTGGAGGTTGTGTTGAATCTCTTTTTGGCAGCCTTCCTCACATTGCCTTTTTCTGTCATTTTAGAATCTGGAGAAAATTTGATTCACATTAACAGATGAGTAAACTTTCATTTTTTAAATGTTTTATTTACTTGATTTGATAATTAAGTAATGGAAAACTGTTAAAAAGTAAATGTTCCCTTAAAGTAACACAGCATCATTATGGATTTCCACCATGACTTTTTTGTTATTGTGTATTTAGGTTTATATACTGTTCATTATACTGTTGATGTAAAGTTTGCTGAAATATGCCGACAATCATTAACACATTCATTCCTATTGGCTGTTTCATAATGGTACAGTGCGGCTTGGGGGTAACATCCAGACAAACTTATACACCCAGTTCATTTTTCATCTTTATCATTTTAAACTGGTGGGCAATTAAATATTTTCCATTTCTACTGTAATGAATTTTACTCAAATTTTAAACTATAACTCTTTTTTTTCATTCCTTACCATTATGGTACAGTGTTGCTTTAAGGTAATACACCCTATTGTGTACCCTAAAAAGGATATTTCTTGAAAATTTCTTCAAATTATGTTTATTTGGTCTATTTTGCAACAGAAAAACATTACAAAAAATTGTGTCACTAACTGGTTTTGCCAGCCCGGTCCAGTGTATGTCCTTATACTGGTTCAATTTTATGCTAACCACCTGAACCGACATTTGTCATTATGAGACTTCCTGATATGTTTTAAAGAGGTAAGAGGTAGCCCCCCAGTGTCGTCAGCCCTTTATTGATGGTCAATACAGGAGCCAGGATGTTGACAACATGCAACAGTCATGTATGTCATGTTTAAAACTATAAACCAGCACAAATATGACAATTACCAACGTAAAGCACCACATTCTGTATAGACACATCGCAAACACTAGGAAAAGTAGGCCTATTGCATTACATTATTGATATAAAATCAATACTTCCTGTATATGTTTCACATTAAAAGCCCTCTAGCGTTTCAGTGGATAAAAACCCTTTATTTCAGAAGTATTTTATTATGAAACATTTGCAGGAGCATGTTATGGTAAACTTGCAAATCCACTCTAATTCATAGAGATGGGAGGAAAAAATAAGATTCTCTTAAATAGAATAGCTCCTGAATCGATTTTTGTATATACATACAGTACATATCAGCACCCAAGTATCATGATTGTATTGAATCAGGAGATAAGTGTATCATCCCAGCCCTACTAATTCATCAGCTGTCATTACGTTCCACGCAGGAGCCGCTGAGTCATTACATCGACCCAACCCCGACATAAATTTCTTACCTCTTAATGGCGACTTCATGGCGGCTTCTACCATGCCCACCAGTAGCTGCAGGCTCTTGGGGTCTTGGGCCAGCCCAGAGGCGAAGGCGGCCAGTGCGTCGGCATGGCGACCAAGGTACTGAAGGGCAACACCCTGTCGGAAGTATGCCTGCAGAGAGGAGAGACGTAAAGAGTCAGACTCGTCAGGGCTCCAGTCCTGGTGCCACAGCATGTGGTTGAAACTGTACAAACACATTACCAGACACACTCATTTCACGCCATTTGCATTTTTTCCACATGAGCAGTTTTCTGAACATGGCACCTCTCTCCTTTGTATTCCCATAATAGAGTGATCACTGGGTTTTTTGTACTTGTTAATTGGATTATAAGTTTTACATAAATGCACATGTTACACTCTGGCTGGCTGCCTTCTCAGGAGCAACTATTGTTTTTCTATTCAATATTTTTTTTCCTTCTTCTTCTGTTTGCTGTGGGAGTGAACTGCACACAAGTTGAGCAGTGGGATTTCTGTTTGGCTGTGTTAGAAAATAAGAAGAGAGAAAGAAAAAGGAGAATGAGAGAGAGCTACTTAGTCAAGTCGGTCTGTAGCCCAATAAAAGAACACCATAAATACTTCAGATTGCGCATTCCCTTTGTGAGAAGACAGTTATAAAACAATAACAAAACTGGCCAGAGTCTGTTTTTGCCATATTTTTACATCAGATGCGTGTCATGTTTTGGAAATGTGACTAGCTCTTCAAACAGACAAAAATTAACTGCATTTGTCATCCAAGTCACATTGTTGGGAGTATAATAATTCAGTACCACTGAGACATAAACTGAATGCGACTGCTGACATACTGTATCTTTCTGTGAGAGACAAAAATGTTTTGGAACATTCTTCAGATTGAAAACTAAAACAGACGCTGTCTCTGGGATCCAAAGCCCCATCAATAATTGTTTTTTTTGTTTTTTTTTTCCCCCTTCGGCATGTCTGTTTGGACTCACTAGAAAAAAAAAGAGATGTTTTATCCAAGCAAGTTTTTGACTCAGTATGTTTGTGTCTAAGGCCTGATCAGACAATAATCCTGCTCGAGTTGTTAAACCTGACTCGGGTCCAGTCTAACAACAGCAGCAGCAAAAGAGAGCTGGAACTAGATCCAGCTCATTACTCACGCTCCAAAACCGCTAAATCCCCCCCAAGAGAAAGCAAACTGTCTCAGAATAGTCATATCTGGGCTCGTGTGTCAGAAACACATAATTACCGCCGCAAAGCATGGGGGATAAGCATTGTGTGAGGCAAAGAAACCAGCGAATCTGTCTAAAATTAAAACTGTCTGTCATGTTTAGAGTCCTAACCTCGACCTGGACCGTAAAACAACAGTGATGTGCATCAGCAATAGACACCCCATCAATAGCAATAAGAAAACTATTCAATAAGATGTTCAATAGTTTCACTTCTGCAAGTTAAATGTGAGACTTTTAGGACTTTTTGGTGCAATGCTTATTTAAGTTTAAGGCAAATTTTGCAATAGAACTAAGCATCAAATGTGAAAATATAGGCGTACTATCCTGACTAAATACATATATTAAGATTACAGTAACTGATTGAGTTAAAGAACATTTGTCCAAACATGTTTATTAGTGTGAAAAAAATTTATTTGTCCTTAATGATATGAATAATTATGGTGTTCACCAGGAACAAGATCTGCAAACAAAAATAGCAAAAACCTAAAAGACTGTAACAGGATACCAAAGGCATTTGAATCCGAACCTTGATGATTTTGCCAAAGACTAAAAATACAGGGATTTTGCGCTTAGGTTTGACTTTAGACCATGCTTACAGCATTCAGCAAATAAATATTTAAGACCTTTCCAAACAGAATTTAAGACTATTTATTTTATTTTTTCTAGTAAATGTGAATTTAAGTCCTTTTAAGACTTTCTAAGGATCCGTAGCCACGGTGATTAAATGCAAACCACCATGAGAGCACATAACGAATAAGCCCTGGCTCATAAACATTCTATCATATCCTCTGATAATGGAACGTGTTGCGACATCCAAACCGCCAATCATTTAACAAGTGTGTTGTTCAGTTGCACCATCAACATGTGACACAGCAACAGAAACAGTGTGGAGAGAGAAAATAAGTGCAGACGGTGGGGAAATTTAAAGGGACAGGTCAGCTTGCCAGGATGGGAGTTTTTGTTTTTAACTCTATTAAAAGAGTAATCTGTAAAACATTTACTGTATTAAACCATAAAATGACCATGATATGTTATGACAAAATAAGGAATCATGCTAAGTTGAACTCTGGCTTCTTGAATAACATCTACAGCCAGTATGTACCCATTTGAAATTTCCAAATTTCTGGTCTGGAATGTCTGTTCTTTCATATTTATTAAAGTTAAAATTGAAGGAACAATTTCGTTTGCAAAAATGACATATTGCACTCCAAATA
>JAJHUR010072678.1:0-11953 GCA_027495735.1 Lutjanus campechanus | reverse complement strand
CAAATAATACAAACGACAAATAAATAAGATAATTAAAAACAATGTAAATCCTTTTAGTATGAAATATTCAATCAAGATGGGACTGATCAGTGCATTCATTGGTTATTAGACTTGCATCACTGATCTGTACCCTCATCCATTTTCCATTTTCATAATGTGTTTATTATTTGTGTATCTTGTTCTAAATCATTATGGTGTTGATACAGAGGTACTAGGGATATGTACTCGCCACTTCATTCATGGTGTAACAATAAACACAGCACAAAAATAACACCTACCACTATAAACCACCATGTTCTGAACAAACAAATTACAAATCTATGACAAACACATCACAAACAGTAACGTTTTCATTTTGGAGCATAAAACAGCTAATTTAAACTCTTAGCACTGCATAATTTGGAAATTATGCAAATGAGGGCTGCCTCTCAGCCTATCTGCTGCACTTGTGAATAAACCAGAATCCAACAGCGCTCCACAGTGGTTGAAGGACAAACTGCACAAGCTTTCCAGAAATGAAATTCCAGCTTCATGGAATCTTACTACTACTGCTGCTACTAATTATAATAATAATAATAACAATAAATAATTACATGTAAAGTGCAAGGTGCACTTGTATTGTGTATAGTATCTGTATCAGTTAATATCCAAATTCAGATATTGCCAATCGGACTGGAACTGGAAAAAAGTGGATTGGTACATTTCTAGTAATCAATCTGCAAATGACTGTAGTCAGTGTAGTCAGGAGTACTTTTATTCATCAGCCTTTAGTACACATTACATGGCCACTTCCTGTAGCCTTATCTTCATTATAACAGTTTAAACATCTCTAAACAGAGTGAAAGTATACATCTATATACATCTGCACATCTATATTTAATGGATGTAACACAAAATACACTAATAGTTTCACCTATGAGATTCATTAAAGCAAAATAAATGTATTTTCTTGGTGGATAGCCCCCTGGGCATGTGCGACACCTCACGCTGTCCATTTTATGTGCACCATTTTCTACTTCTGGCTGCAACTGAGATTGGTAAGACACTGACTGCAGGTGGAAGTCCATTCCTTGGTAAGTTTTTCTTATTTTTGTCATGGTTTAGAATGTACCTGTGCATTCCATAATATTTACTGAAATATGGGCAACAGTCGTGACAACTTCAAGGAAAGTTGCTTGGTTTTCAGTCAAGTCAGAGTTGCCGGGCTATGGTTAGCTGGCTAGCTAGGTAAACTCTCCCTGAACCAAATAGATTTTATACCTGTGCTTTTGACCTGCAGTGTTATGAATTCAAGTCATTTAGGACACTGGCTATCAATGATTTCTGAGGAAGGCTGTTTTCTGTTCCCAACACCTCATATTAGTCACCTAAAGCCAAAACACTGAAAAATATTTTTTGCTTCTCATTTTTTATTCTCAATTTCCAGTGTCTTTGCACTCCATTTATCCATTAGATCTTACACTCAAAAAAGGATTCAGTCCCTTCTTAAATGTGACACATTTAAATATTGCTTGCTGTATTTAAATGTTTTTTTTTTTAAAGAAAAAATATATATTTCATGGATGTTACAGAATGTATTAATAGTTTCACCTATGAGATACACTGATGCAGATATACTCTATTTATTTGGTGGATAGCCCTATGCGCATGTGTCGAACCTCACGCTTTAAGTCTTTACACTCACCATTTTCTACTTCTTGGGTGCAACCGCGATTGGTAAGACATTGACTGCAGGTGGAAGTCAATTTTTTGGTAAGTATTTGTTCTTTTTGTCATGGTTTAGAATGCACCTCACTGTCAAAATAACGTGCATTGCATAATATTTACTTAAATATGTGCAATAGTTGTGATAATTAAAGCAAGGCAGTTTTCAGTGAAGTCAGAGTAGGCAGACTATGGTTAGCTGGCTAGCTAGGTAACCTCCCCCCCCTCCTCTCCTGAGGCAGAAGGAGGCCGCTCACAGGAGTTGGAGTTCAGTTGTAGGGGTTTCTATGGTTACTTGACCAGGGCTATAACAAGGGGGCTTTCTTACTGCTAAAGTATAAAATATAATTATGACTTACGAGCTCTTACAACCCATGAATCTTTTGTGGCAAACGTAGCTATCTCCCCTCCCTCACTCCTATGCAGGCATCTGACACACATGCACAGTACTTTCACTACTGACTTTCTTGCTAGTCTAGACTTGTGACATTATTTCTAAAAAGTGACTAGTGACAAATTTAGTGATTATTCAGACCATCAGGAGGAAAGTGAGAAACATGCAAAAATTGATTGTATTGTAATTTATGTCCATCCATGCAGTAGCTCCACCTGACTTTCCCTCTCCTGTTGCACTGTGTGCTTGCAGGTAGGAGTGAGATGTTGTTATGGGGACACCTTGCGCCTCAATTGGTCTGATACTTTATCATCCCATTTCATTAGGATTATCATAAACAAATTTCCTCAAACAGTGATCGGCAGGCCTTTATCTCTCATTCCCTTTTTTTGATAGAAGTATAATAGATCATATTTAATTTTTTTCAGTTAATTTTTTTTTTTCTGCCACACACTCCTGCCTTTTTTGGGGGGCATACCCTCCTGCTAATTTAGCAATGAGAGCATGCAGTTGAGATGAGAGCGGCAGAAAAAGAGTCAATGTAGCAGTGTGTGCACGGATTAGATTATTTGTCCTTGAATAAATACTACAACTCTTCAAGATACAAGCCAAGTTCCTGTGGCTTTAATGCTGCTGGAGTGGGTTGGCACCGATGTAGCAAGTTTGAAAACAGGGTCACTCAAGGTGGACTGACCTTTAAAGCAGACCAGGGCAGCTCTTCTCATTTTGCTGCTCTTCCTTTGCTCATGAGAAGACCGTAGCCTTAACTAGTGACCCCAGTTAAAAGACTGTAGAATCTTTTCACATCTTGCATGTCATATATTTACTATTTGCATCAAATTATGGAAAGTAGTATCGATAAGATTTGAAACAGATTTGTATAAAAAGCATACTTGGAGGGAATGTCATCCACATCACTGTCTATGCGAAATGGAAAACATATATGAGGCTGCTAGCTTGAGAGACACAAAGCCACTGAAACGGCTTCCAAACTCAGATGCAATGCTCTGAATTTGTTCAATGTACGAGCACTGTTGAACTGAGTTGCATCTTTTCACCAACCCTCAAGCGCTGCATGCATACTTTGAAAGTGATCATGATCATGTCGGTTGTAGTTTTGTTTTTTCCCTACAACTCTAAATTCAGTTCATTCAGAATTCCATTCAGGTCAGTGAGAAAAGCGGCGTACGTGAGCCACTGCTCATCATGAAGCAGGGCATACGGTGCATCTTTTTTCATTTCAGGCAACAGTTTGGGAAATCTTGCCAGAAATTTACCTCTGCTCAGCCTTTGCAAGTCAGTATACAGCAGCAACTGTGTGCACTCTGCTTCAATGTCTTCCACTTGGGCATGAAATAGCCTCTTCTGGTAGTTGGACTTAATCTTCATGGCGACATGCATCATGCTTTCATGTGCAAAACCTTACCACACAAAGCTTGTTGGTGGCCAGTGCAGTGATAATGGATAAAACCTGAAACAGAACACAAACCTGTTTAGAAATAGGCAGGTGGATCTGTCCACTAACTGTATGCACACACTACCAAAGGGTTATCACAATGCCAGAATTTTAAACTTTATCCAATCCTGGAATAAATAAACAATACTTGATACCTCTTTCAATATCACAACAAAAAGAAGTAAAAAGAGCACACACAAAGGCACACAAAATAGGATATTTTTCACAGTGCTGATACAGAAAAAGAAGACTGTCTGGTTTTGCTGCAAACCAAATTCTTCACTGAGGTCCTGAATGAGCACTTTGAATATTATTATTATTTTTTTAATAGCTTTGGTACTTTTGAATCTTTTTGTATTCTCTTGTTTCAGACAATGTGATATTGAAAATTATTTAAGTATTGATACTTTTGACAACCTTACACTACCAGTGACATAGTTACAGAATGACTGTGCGACATCTGTGATGTCTGTAGATTCATTGAATTGAAGGGAGAAACACTCACAATACTTGATGTTCTATTTAAAATGACCCTTGAGGTTTCACATTATGTCCTCACATTGCCGTGTTGCAGTGTTTCTGGTCAACTAAATATCTCTGACAGCCATCATGAGGTTTATTTTTAAAATCTCTGAACAGTGAGTCTACAGTCTCCAAAAATGCTTCCCTCACCATCTCTGTCTTTGAATAACTTTTTTATGAGTTACAGTACAGGTATGTAACTTATTCTATTATGCTATGGTGCCAGCTTTTCCCCTTGTGTCGGGCCTCATGAAAATGGACTGTTGCAAAGCTGGTTCAGATTTCAGTTTGCAAATCTTAGTCTTTCAGGGCTCACTTTTTTTTACTTTAAGTTTTGTGCATGGTTTTGAAAGGCTGTTTAAGGTTGCATTTTGCCAGTTTGACACAAGCTTTGCATATCAGGCACGCACATTTTGATTTTGACATGAAAAAGAAAAAAAAAGTTCTTCCCATTCTGTGTGAAAATGATAAGTCTTTCATTTATCTGTTCCAGTTGCCATTTTTTGTTTTGCTGTAGCCCTCTAAAAACAAGAACACTAATAGAGCAGCTTGGGTAATTGCATACTCCTCAGCTTAGATAATTGCATGTTCTTGAGCCAATCAGTAGATGGCAGTATGTGGCAACTAATAAGCATACTGACTTTCTAAAGGCAGATACACTGTCTGACCAAAAAAAAACAAAAGTCACCACCTGGATTTAACTAAGCAAATGGGCAAGAGCCTTCCATTGGATAATTACTGCAGTGATTAATATGTTAAGTTGTAAACAGCTGGCAACAAGTTATTTAACCCTAACTGATGCAGTGAGTAGTTTCTCATTTCTTAAACAACTGTTTCAAAAGGGTCAAATTATTGGCCTGCATCGAGCAAAGAAAACAACTAAGAAGACTGATGAAACTACTAAAATTGGGTTAAGAACTGTCCAACGCATTATTAAAATGCCTTGGACGCATTATTAAAATGCATTGGGCAGAGGGATAATAATGAACCATCATCTACAAGGAAGAAATGTGGTTGGAAAAAAATCCTGAATGATCGTGATCAGAGATCACTTAAACATTTGGTGAAATCAAATCATAAAAAATCAACAGTAGAACTCATGGCTATTTTTAATAGTGCAAGTAAGAGCATTTCCACATGTACAATGTGAAGAGAACTCAACGGTTTGGGATTAAACAGCTGTATAGCCTTAAAAAACAAAAAACTTATCAATGAGATACAGACACATATCGGTCTCTGGTCTCTTATTGCACACACCTGGCTTGCCCCGCCCCACCTCTCACTTTGTATTCTGTGTTTCTGATCTGTTGACTTTCGCCATCCGCAGAATATTTTGTAAAGTATCCCATAAAACACAACTCGTGCTGCTGTAGAGCTGGCATTTTGTTAATGAGGGAGCCTATCTAAACAATCAAAACCAACTAAGTACCAAATGACATTGACGCTGCGAGAGTTTTGCACATCAAGAGTTCCCAATTTGTGTTGGCCAATGTCATACATGTACAAAAAGTGCACACAGACTTAGAAATGTACTTACCCAGAATGACAAAAATACAAGTTGCAAAGTTTTATTCCTCCTTTCTATCTGCTTTAGATATTTTCAGTTGGGTAATTTTAAACCATTTCAGTGTTTGCTATTCCAGTCTAGTTCACATCTGTGATGCTGTAAACCTTTCAGACACCATTCAACATCTATTAAAGGCGTTATGTGTATGAAAAGAAATAGGCTAATGACATGGCTCATGGGTGATGCATTTTTCAAAATGTTGTGTCACCATAGTGATGAACAAAACCAAATCACAAAATACATAATTTCATCTGTCAATCATTTTGTTGGTTCAGTATAATGACATACGCCCTTCTTTTGTTGTTGCTGGTGCATTCAACCGATGAGAATCAGAATGCTGAGTTCCACTTGTATGACAAGTTAAAATAAACAGCTATAGAGTTCTAGTGAGGTGGTAAGAGAGTGGGAAGAACTGCAATAAAGGATTTTAAAAAGTTATCTGACTATGGCATTGCATATTAAAACATATTTAATGAATATTATATGGGATATTTGGAGTTTTCAGAGCAAATATGTGAAATAGATGATATAATACAGTGAAAATACAGAACAATGATCTTTATATAGACACATCAAAAGAAACCATTTTTGATATCCTAATTTTACTCTGAGTAATTGCAAATCCATGACATCAATATCATGAATATGAAATAACTATATTTAATAAATGGTGAATGTGCTGTGTTTTGCTTCCAACCTTACAAACAAATTCTAACATTACTGCCTCTGAGTAAGGCAAGATGCAATATTTAAGACTTGTACTACCTTCTAAGGGCCTCTTAAAAATTGTGAAGAGTCATTGCATTGTAAGTTTTCATAATTCAGACCTGACAGATAATAATCACATCACTCATGAATAAAACCACAGCAATCATGCATGCATTTTTATCTTACTGTGGCTTCACAGCTGTACTGTATGTCACAAGATTAAAAAAATGAAATGAAATGAAGACAGAGCCACGGGTGAAGAAAATCCAAAACGTTAGCTGTTTTTTGGGCAACTTTAAAAAAAAATTAAACATTGATGAAGAAATCCAACAGAGCAAACTGTACAGGGAGAGAGAAATGGAAAGAGGTGGGGCGGTGCAGGTGTGTGTGTTGTGAGAGTGTAGGTGTGTATGGGCTGGTTCACATTACATGATTGAGCAGTGCATGTGCATAGCATTACCTGTCGGTTTTCATTCCGGTACCCTTATAACGAGGTTAGTGTCCACGCAGCCTGCATATGCAATGCTGCTTAAGCGCATGTCAGGCACGGCTCCAGCCATGCCTCATCTAGAGATTCAGAGGCTTGCCTATTTTTTGTGTGACACACTCAATTCTCAGCAAAAAATACACATTAAAAAACAATCTGCTGACAGTGGTATTGATGTTACATCAGCAGGACAAGACTTTTTCCACTATCCATAATTTTCTTCTCTTCCAGACTCTGCTGCAAACTATGCAGAAAGATGGAGCTTTCAGCAGCCACCTTGCAGCAGAAACGCAGCCTGTGTGGACAACACAGTGTGTGCGAGCCGTTCAGCTGTTCAGCAATGTTGCCATCACGCATTGCTCAAGTGTGGAGTGTGAACAAGCTGTACGTGTGTAGAGAAGTAGCTGTGGGGAAAGTGAAGTGAGGAGATTAAAGTAGTTTGTGAGGAAACATAGTGAAAAGCTGTGGTTCCACTAGGGGCTGCAAGTGATCAACAACTGGTTCTGTTTGAAATCTTGTTTCACCTTGGGACAACATGTGGGAATCATGTTAACGTTGGTAGAACTTTGCAAATCTCCATTGGTTGCATCTGGCTGTTGTGGTGGCATTGCAACAAGTGCTTCACCATTTGTTGCCTACTGACTGCACTCTTTCACAGTGCAAAATATCCATCACAATTTCCCAGACCCCAAGTCTTTAAATCACAATGATGAAACAGGGTTTGATATTTTATACATATCTTTAATAGAAAGAACATTCAACCACATACTTGATCTTCAATATGCTGTGTCTATTTATCACCCACTTAAGATTATAAAATATTATTGCATAGACTGTTTTTTTTATTTGTCATGTCTGTATGTTGTAATCTGATCATGAGGAAGACTTAGTATTTTTAACAAAAACCTGACTTAAGTAATCATTCATATGTATGGTATGAGAAATAGAGAAACACACATAAACTACAATGAATGGATTAGACTTTTTTTTTTCTGACCGTACATTAAATAGTGACACAACCTTCGACCTATCTGACTGAGTTAGAATAAAAGCGGAAAAAAAAAAACACTATTGCAAGTTTAACTTAAATAAAATTGAGATTTTTTCACCGTTAGCTTTACTTAAGACTTTTAAAGACTTATTTTTTCTAAATAGTTATACAATTTTACACTAAAAATATTATGTATGGAATCATGGATATAACAAGATTTAATTGTAATTAGTCTTTTTTATGCTAATCATTACAGTTAATAATTTCTTTGACCAGGTGCTTGAAGTTGGCCACATCCTGACTAGACCTCCAGAGCTGCATTGGGCAAATGTGTGTGGTGTCAAGGTTCAATATATGTTCCTTTGCAATCATCCATTTTTGATATCTGAATTCTTCCCAAGCCATATGGCAGTTGATATCCTCACAAGAAAGCATGATGTCGGTGACCTTCAGCATGCTACTGACAGCTTGAGAGAAGCCATGACAGCAGCACAAGGAAGAATGCAGTGATGAGACTGATCTTGTGGCTCACTCCACTTGAAACCTCTGTAGATTAGGAAAAAAGTAAAGACATAACTTAAACTATATAAGTATTTCAGAAATATTTAAAATATTTAGTGATGTAGCATTCCGTGTTGCTTACGTATGCCATCCACAATAATGGAGGTGGTGTCAATGTTGAAGGCTGTGATATTTGAAGCTGCATTAGCCAAAACACTTGCAATCTGAGTGCCATTAGGGATAGATGTGTTTGTAAATTCAAGGTCTGAAGTGTTGATGATTGATCCATTACTGCATGTGGAATTAGAGAGAAAAAAGGTCGGTCTGCAGGCAGTGTCTTTAGATTATAGCAACATCATAACATCAACAAATTACCTGAATGAAATCACTGTCAATGATCTGAATGCAGAGAATGCACTTTTGAAGAAAGGTTCAAGCTGAGAAAGACAGAAACAAATCATTAGGTACAGTTCTGTTGACTTTAATGGTGTGAATTTCCTTCTTTTGCACTATTCAATAGCATTGTTCTCTTTACTCTGGGTGGGGCTCTTTTAATTAACAATACTGATATTTACAATCTAAGTGTATATACTCAGCACACTTGGCCACTAAGCAACAAATAAAAATGATGGTGTCGGTCCCAGCATCATCATATGGTGTCTTTCCGAAAATATCCGAAATGTTTTGCAAACACAGTAGATAACAAGGCAGAACCTAGAAACTAGACCTTATGGATTGTTACAGGTTCAGGTTCTGGGAAGTTCCAGGCTATGGATCAAGTTCCTATACTGAAAAAGGCCTAAATGAGAGATTATGGCTTATGCCACAACATATATTGCTAGATATCTTGTGACATTTGGATACCGCAACCTGTATTTTCAAAACAATGTGTAGATTATTCTACATATTGGATAATTTTGTTACTACAGGTTTCAAGCCTTACCATCAACTTTATCACCCGGGCTCGACTTATAAATGCCGAAGATGATGGATTCAGCAAGTCATTTGTAAAAGTCTCTCCCACAGATGTGAAAGTCAACCTCCGTCTTACGACTTGTACAGTAGTTGTAGCAACTTGTGTGACAGCAATTGTCGTAGCAGTTGTAACTGGTCTTGCAGTAGTTGCTGTAGTTGTGATTGTAGCTGTAGTATTTGAATTTGGGGCTGTAGTTGGTGTACTTGATGTTATATTTGGAGTTTCTGTAGAAAGAGTAATAATACTTGAGTAAGTTCACACACACACACACACACACATATGTGTATTGCTTTAGTGCACAAAATGACTACATTTAAATGGGTAACACAGACCTTTTCCAGGTTAGCAAGTTAGCTGCAAACATATTTGGTAATTTCATTTCACAGTATGTGCCTCTCAGAATACTTGACAAAAAAAAATACAACACAAATATGATAAATTGGTGATAGTTTTATAGATGATAGGCAAATATTAGTGTGTGAAATTGTTTACTTACGTCTGATTTCAATGGAGTTTGTGTCAACAGTGAGGTTGAAGGTGTTGTTTGGGTTTGTCAGAGCGTCTTCTAAGGTCTGTACAACAACATCAGCCTGTGGGATTTGATTTGGTGTAGCTGTATTGTTGAACTCAAGTCCAACCTCTGCTTGAGTGTTCTCCATTCGTGTCCTTACTGCAACACGTCTACATCAAAAGATACATAACTTACATAACAAATAGATAATAAATAAAATAAACAAATTCCAGTTTTTGCTTTTATTTTATGCATACTTTTTCATCATCCATACTAAAATTCTCTAATAACCAATATAACCAAAAATGTCCTCTTTAAGTTATGAGTAAATACAGTCTGGGCAATGCTTTGCAGCTTGAAATATTACCTAAATCGTATGACAAAGGTGCGGACAAAAAGGAAACCAAATCTTGCCCTGTAGATGATATCACACTGTGGAAGGGAAATGAAATTGAAGAAAAAATAGTAAACTGAAAGGTGTCTCTAAATTGAATAGAATGAAAGATTAATTACAAATACAACAATAATGATGTGAAACTTTAAACATTCACTCACCAGAGTTACAACTTGGATTTCAAGAGTTCTGTATTGAACACTGTTTTGATCATCGAGTTCTTCAACAAATGGTTCTTCCAAGGTGGCTGCGAGAACAAAAACTGGAGCTGTGGTAACTGCGCCACCTGAACCACCAGGAATGGTTGGGAATTGAGGTGTTGCCGATCCATCAGTTGTAACGAAAGGACTAGCTGTAGTTGACTCTGCTGTCGCAGGTGGACTGACAGTTGTAGTTGAACCACGAGTTGTATTTGATCCATTAGAACTTGAGCCACTGGTAGTTGTTGACACGCCAGATGATATTGTTGTCATGAGCCCAGGACTTGTGATTGAACCTCCAGCTGTTGTTATTACAACACTTGTTGTTGATCCAGTTGTTGTTGTAGCCCCATTAGATGTTGACCCTTGAGGTGGTGTGATAAGGTAAGAGATAAGGTAAATATGACAAGATGAACTGCACAACACTATTAATCAATGGAGGCAGATTTGGGTTGAGAAATATTTACTTACGAATTACTGTGATGGAGTCTGAATCAAGAGTGAGGTTGAAGGTGCTGTTTGGGTTATTCACAGCCCCTCTTAAGGCATCTACAACCTCCTCAGCCTGTGGGATTT
Organism: Lutjanus campechanus; assembly: GCA_027495735.1. NCBI lineage: Eukaryota > Metazoa > Chordata > Actinopteri > Lutjaniformes > Lutjanidae > Lutjanus > Lutjanus campechanus. The sequence continues at coordinate 966 of JAJHUR010072678.1, read as the reverse complement.
CATCAGGTGATACCGTGCTGTTGAACTGGAGCTCCACCTCTGCTTCGATGTTTCCCATTTGGGGCCTTGCATTACAAGAGCACATTTGGTAATCAAATGATCATTTTTGTCAAGACTGTATTTCTACGTTGTGTTTAGTATTCTATACTTTCTCTTAGACCACACTGAAGTCTTTTAATACATATGACCATTTCCCAGGCGACAGTTTTCCGGTTATGAGTTAATGCACTTGAGTCAGACTTGAAAGATTTGAAGAATTACCTAAATTCCACGACAGTGGTGCCGATGAACGCAGGACCAAATGAACTGATGAAGATGAAGTCGCACTGTAAGCAGGAAACCAACATGAGAAATGTTGTGTTCAGCCAAATTACAGGCGTTTCAAAGAGAATGATAAATTTACTGCACAGGATCAAATATTAGTCCTACACACCAATGCAACAAGTTGTTGTTCAAGATTTCTGTACTCTTCACTGCTGCGATTGTTGAGTTCCTGTACAAATGGTTGTCCCAGGGTTGCTGTGAGAACCACAACTGGTGAAGGAAGTGGGGTGATTGCAGTTGTCATTGCTGCGTTTGTTGTTGTTGACCCTCCAGTTGTTGATCCTGCAGGTTTTGTATAGAAGTGGTTGAGGACAAAAGTCAAATATTAGTGGGAACAGTCCCCAGCGCAGATTCATTTTGGAGGAGATTTAAGTCAATGTATTTCATCTTTACTCACGAATCACTGTGATGGAGTCTGAATCAAGAGTGAGGTTGAAGGTGCTGTTTGGGTTATTCACAGCCCCTCTTAAGGCATCTACAACCTCCTCAGCCTGTGGGATTTCATCAGGTGATACCGTGCTGTTGAACTGGAGCTCCACCTCTGCTTCGATGTTTCCCATTTGGGGCCTTGCATTACAAGAGCACATTTGGTAATCAAATGATCATTTTTGTCAAGACTGTATTTCTACGTTGTGTTTAGTA
>JAJHUR010072676.1:0-21884 GCA_027495735.1 Lutjanus campechanus | reverse complement strand
AAAAGTGGATAGGCTTGCTTTGTGCAAATGTTTTTTATTGAAAACAACGTGTAGTGTTATATTTCACACTAACATTCTCACTTTTTTTCGAATCCATTTCAGCGTTTCACACAAACAGGTAGCCTACTCTTTTACAGCGAGTGAGCAGGCAGGACCAAACACATGCGTGGGGCGTGCCTATTGTTTTGTTTCCGGGTTACAACCGGATCCTGTAGTTTTTCTAACGTTGCTAGCAGTGGCCACAGCTTATAAAAACTACAAGTTCACTTGGTCACAATGAACGTTAATCTCGCGATAAAAGAAATGACGCCGTTAAAATTGATTTGCGTTAACGCGTTAATAACGCGATATTTTTGACAGCACTAATATATATACATATATATATATATATTTGTGTGCATATATGTGTGTGTATATTATATTATTGTGGAATAGGGTTAGGGTTAGAATTTATGCAACTGTGTATAAAGATGGACAAGAAATATTACAACATACATGAAAGGCTGGTGCAGCTGATAGCTTTGCTGCATCATGTCATGTTGTGTCATGTGACTAAAGCATTGGCAGTGTTTTTTATGAATGGGGCATTTGGATTATGTTTCCAGTTGCATATTACATTCAGAGCGCCTCTACCCTCCTCCCAGTCTGCTATTACAATAAGTCATCCATTTAGATTTTCACATATTTGAATACAACTTCTGTGCAGTTTTATTCAGATCTTACTGTTATATATTAAGGTTTATTGACCTTGTATTTGTTCTGCATGTTACACGGTCAATATAACATCCATTCTGGTAAAATATATTCAGTATCTATATGACCAGGTCTCCATTGCTAAAGAAGTTTGAGACTTTAGTAGGACTTTAGTATATCTTTAAATAAAAGAGATACATATAAAAATTTGATGATCGTGCAAGAAAACAAAGTGTAAATAACAGAGAACCATTTTATTGTCTCACCTCAAAGGCTCTAATTTGGGTTTATCTTAAGACTCTCTATATCATCTTAATCAGAGTTGCTGGGTGATTGTTTGCCACACTGTACACGTTGCAGATCTGGTTATTGCAGACAGACCTGAAAATCGGAACATTTCAAAGCCTAAGCAAATCTAAATTATCCTGAATGCTCTTGAGCTAGATTCAAAATAGGAGCTCCCCATGCATTCTTTAGGATTTGGATTCAAGCTTTATTCAGCTTGAACCTGATCTTGCTGCTCGTCTGCTTTTACACATTGTATTTTTGTGCAGGTCCCTCTTAAAAAAAATCCAAATTCTCTTCAGGACTACCTGCTGAAATCAATTAAATAAAAATCCTGTCAGAGCTGAAGTAAATATCCAGCTCCCAGTCAATCTGAAGAGTTGTGGCTCAGCGATGTGACCATCGAGTTGTCAAAATGGCTGAACAGTTTGGCAAACAGAGGGGAAACATAGTCACCGCCCTGCAAACGGCGTGCAACCACCATTGTGCAAAAAGACTTGGTGTGTGTGTGTGTGTGTGTGTGTGTGTGTGTGTGTGTGTGTGTGTGTGTGTGTGTGTGTGTGTGTGTGTGTGTGTTGCGTATGCATGGCCAAACCACCTCAGCTCTGTTTCCCCCAGGCCAAGTCTTTCTTGTGCGCTTGTGTTTTTCTCTCAGTGTGAAACGGTGGTGGAGGAGCTGGAGGATGATATCCTCTCTCTGTTCAGCCAGGACACAGAGCATGTGCACACAGAGTTATGCAACAGAATCTCAGGTATCACAGCTTCATCTTCTCCTGCTTCCTCTCTGCCACACATATGATGCAGAAGCTTGTTTACATTCATCCTCCTCCTCCTTTGACGCAGGATAACCACGTCAGGCCTTAAGTTAAGTGGAATCAATTAGAGAAAAGACTTGACATTTTAGATTAAAGCTGGAGAGATCCAAGAAGAATTTAGCTGAATAAATTCATCCAAAGATTGTTTGGTCACAATAAACACGTCAGTAAATTGTAGAGAAATCATTTCAAATCTGGTTTTCTTTAATTGTTTCTGCATTTTAATATTTTCATCTCAATCAATGCATTTCCCTTTTCTACAACATTTGAAGATGACTTTTTGGTACGGATCAGCAGTTAATTCAGTCAGATTATATTACTAATTTTTCCCTGTTGGGGAGCTCTCACAGCCTTACGTAACAGCAGAGATGAGAGAGAGGCCATTTTGTTGGAATCTCTGAATCAGCTGAAAGCCTGCAAATGTACCACTGTTTCTATCAGCTTTCCAAAAAAGATCAGTATATAGAGACATCTAACAAGCAAAGTCAGGACGCAAACTCACAGTCAGAGCGCAAAACTGTCCCCTTTTCAAAACAGATCACGACAAAACACAGCATTGCAACATAGTGTTACGTTTTCATTGATCTATTTATTCATGAAGACAAGTCATTAATCTCAGCACTCTTACGCATATTTTTGTCTTTCTGTTTCTGATTTCAGACTACTGTAAACACAGCAGTCACACAAACGAGGAGTTATAGTGTTCGATATTTTCAGTGGACGAAGGAGGAACCAGCATTGGCCTTTAACAAAATCAACTTTTGACAAATAATTGACAATCTTTTGAAATAAATAAAAGTTGAGAAACCATATTTTGCATATTAGTTTTTGTCTGAGCTTGAAATTGATGCACCTGCATGCCGGTCACTAATGTCACTGCAAAGTAATGTGCCATCAGCTGCTGGCTCAGAGTTTTTTGTTTAGTAACTGCTTCTCGCTATCTTTGAGCTGCAGGAAAATTAGAAAAGTAAGAATGTATTAGTAACCATTAGTCTGTCAGCTTCTCCAAATGTTTTGCTTCTCTGTTTCGGTCATGATAAACTGAATATCTTTGGGTTTTGGACTTTTAGTCAGACAAAAAGACATTTGAAGATTTTTTTCCTTAGGCTCTTGGAGATTGTGATGTGTATGTTTCGCCATCTTCTGATGTTTTATAGACTAAACAATGAATCAATTAATTCAAATTTGAAAAACAGAAAAAAAAAAAGATGATACAACAAAACATAATTTGCTGCCTTTATTCTACACTGTAGTTTGTTTAGTTCACAACAATTTGTGTACTTACATTTTTTTTTTAAATAAATATAGTAATGTAGTTTTTGGACATGCAACATCAAAGCATTGTTTCTAGATCCAAATCTATAAGCTCCTTGTTCCTCTCAAGATGACACAGGTCCATACAGGGACACAGTGAGTTGAGCATTGTGCTGTGCTTCAGTCTGTGTGATGAGCTGCAGCTCAATGAGAATACACAGCTTTCAAATAGACAAGTGTCTTCTCACACAGACTAGCAGGTGTACAGACAAGAGCAAACGCTGAAGAATCCTTTGTCTGATTGGAGCAGATACAGCAGCAGCTGGTTGATGATTGGCCAGGGCGCTGTGCATTGATATGCTAAAGGATGCACATCCACAGGGGGAGCATGTTTGCATCATACTGACGCTGCTCTCAACATATTCAAATATTGCAGGAAAGTTTCTGTACTTTGCGTGACTAACAAAAAGATTCAGTCGAGGCTGATGGAAACATGCTTTGGATGGAGGGTGAGGTCAAACTCCATTACCACTACACTAGCAGCCAAACTAAATCTCAGTGGTTGCTATGAATGAGTCAAAATCAAGAGGAAAACAAACTATAATCTTGAAAAAGTAAAGGCTGTTGAAATCAGTGACCATTCACTGACAGTTTGGGCAGAAATATTTCTTCCTTGCGAGTGAAGCAGTGTTCATTTTGTTGACTAAAGGTTTTCGTCAACATTTTTCATGACAACAACGAGATGATAACTAAGTAAAACAAGTAAAAATGAGACAAAAATGTTAGGGAGGAAAAATGTTTGTGTGGGAGGTTGTTTAGATGCATATCATTGGATAGTAGTGGGAAGTCAACCTGCTGCCCTTGCTGCATGTCTCATGAATGGACAGAAATGTCAACATTTGGGAGAAAGAGAAGAATCGACATACAGATACGTTTCACTTTTCATGTCCAGTAAAACTACTTTGTAAAGAATGCAGAGTGACAATCGCTGGTAAAAACAAAACCAAGTGGCATTAAGCTAACATTCTGAGCTGGTTTGTTCTCACTAAACTGAAATACAATGAAGCTAAAATAAACCACCACTGTCACAACATCATTTGAAAAACTGAAGATAATGAATATAATGTTTGATGGAGCACAAATGTATCATACTTGATGTTAATGTCAAAACAGGTTAATAGATGTTTCCTCCAGGATTATACAGTAAAATGAGAAACACTTAAATAATCCATTATATGCATTATTTAGGTAAAGCTGTTAGATTTTAATCAGCTAAAACTAGACTAAAACAAACAACTCAGATGACAAAAATATGTCTAAAACTAAATGGCATTTCAAGTTCTCAAACTGTGGTACATGTACCACTGGTGGTATGCTAGCTACTTCTAGTGATAGAAATATTTTCTTAAAATTGAATAAATAATTTCAAAGATATATGATATTATTAAAGTGCTGCAAAATTTTGAATGAAAACACACAAAATATAACCAATGAAATGTAGGTTTAAATAAGTTTTGACTTTCTTTTACTTTTGTCTCAATATGGACCGCTACATAGTCAGGATCATGCGTGTAACACGCTCGTAGTTCATGATTACCAGGAGTTAGGAGCTAAACTTTGACAAGAGGCAAGATAGTAAGCAGTGGTAAAATGAAGAGAAATAAAAAAATAAATGCTTCAAAAACACTGCAATCGTAGCTATAAACAGGAACTATTATGCAGAGAAGAGCAGATCAGGAGAGCATTTCAAGCAGCTGTGTTGAAAATGAAGCAGATGACAGTGAACTTGGGGTTGTTCTAGTGGAGAACCAGTGAAGTCTCCACAGCACCTGCTACCAACAAACGGCACAAAACAGGTCTACTTGGAGAGTTTAATATTTTCTGAGGTGGTACACGGAATAAAAAGTTTGAGAAACACTGACTTCAACCAAAAAAAAAAAAATTAACACTGCTTTTCAACACTTGTCATCCAGTGTTGAAAAGCTGTCAAGATGGAGTAATACAACCAGTATGGATGCTATGATTCCACACCACATTGCACAATCATGTATCCATTCCATTCTCCTGTCTGCAGACTGTGCCATAAGTCTTTCTAAATTGTAGTGCTGTCTCCACTTGCACTGCGCATTGCTTCCATGACAGTTATTCCAGGTTCACACTGAGGTTTTTATGATTATGTGGCAGAAAATGACTGGATTTGCAGCTTTTCTAAAATATTGTGACAATTTTACAGTTTTAAAAATTACAAAATTACAATTCAGGTGTAAAAAATTGTTTGTAAAAAAATATTATCTAACAAGCAGTAAAAATAAATAATAAAGATTAAATAGTTTATGATGCAAACTTACAAATGCTTAGTTTTAGGTTAGATGACAGGTGAAGTAGTTTGGGAATATTTATGATGGCCAATCAATCCATTATTTAGCTATTTAAATTCAATTCAAAATACTTTATTTGTCCCTCAAGGTGTGATCGAAGCATTCCAGCATCTAGTGACCAGCCCTCAGTCTGTCACCAGCAATAAATAAGTCAGCAGAATATAGATTTCCAAACCTAATGCGATAAGAACACAGCCTGACACACAATGCCTTTCAAACTCCCACCAGGCAGATCCTCATTTATTCAACTTGCCCCCTAAATTTGGCAGTGAATACAATATTTATGGTGACTTTTGGTCACTGCATGTGTTAGACTCAAAGAAGCACAGTCTGGTGAAATTCTGCTTTCTTACCATACCCTGTGCCAGCCAAAAACAACATCAAATGTATCCCTCCAATAAATGTGTGTATCCAGAGCCTGAGATATCATACTCCTCTGTGCTGCAGAGCTCCATCACTGTCCAAAAACTATTAAAAACACACCAATTACCCACACTGTGGCACTGGCCGACACATTCCCTTATTACCATGAACACACACACTGTAGTTTATTTTCACTTCACACTTATACCATCCTATTATCCTGAATACACCACACTATGCTACCGCGATGCTACACCACACTATGCTACGGCAACAAATGTGGATTAGTCCACCACTGAAAATAGTCCCCAACAAATGCAGAATTTGCTCCTGTTTGAGTCACGTTAAAAACTTCATTGTCCAAATGTTTTAGGAAATAACTTTTTAAAAAATGAAACTACATATTTCAATTGAAAGTTCACAGTCCAAAAGTGCAGACAGCCACACAGTGGTTTCCAGCGAGGTACTTCTTGTAAAATACAGTGTAACAGAGCTGCTGTCTTTATCTTGATAGTGGTTTGTACTTATTATGTGAACTTTAACTGAAGGTAGAAAACAGTTTCAGCCCCACTTAAAGTTGTTGACAAGGTTCATTATTAGAAGGTAGGTCAGCACAGTTAATATGAATTATTTATATTAAGATTCCCTCTGCTCACAGTGGTCTTTCAAATGGAGGGACAGTTAAACCAAACTCCAGTCTAAAAGCAGCTGTTTTATGGTAAAGCCATTTTCTTCACAGTAAAAACTGTGTATCATGATGTTGGATGGGCGGGTCAAGTGACAAAGCAGCCTTCCGAGTTAAGTTATTAATAACTTAGAGAAACATTGTGTGCCATAGTCCACCCTCTCTTCCTCTCTGTCTCTTTCTCATGCACACATGTGGGGCTTTTCCTCTGGCTCTTTGATCGTGCTGAGCTGTGCCGAGTCACGCCCGAGATGGCCCAAGATGCCTCCAAGCAGGCTGCGGTGACGTCTCAGCAACTGCAGCCAACCCGTGGAAACTTCTTTTTCTCCCCCCTTAACAAGCATATGGTGTGACACTCAGCTCATGTGTGCAGGAGAGCAGAGAGAAGGATGTTTCTAAAAGTGTCTGTAACGGTGTGTTCAGCTCGCAGCTCTTTAGAAAATAACCTCTGTGGTTTTAAGTTTAGTTTGTCTCCTGTGTCACTGTTTTTACGGTCTGGGAGCTGCTGTTTTTTACTGTCATGTTCACTGTGAGCCATGTAGAAGTTGCACCAAGTTACTGCTGATAGAAACCAAAAATTTTCTGGTTTTGTTGCTTCATGAAAGAAGTTTTTCAATAACACAATAACACAGGACTTTTAATGTGAAGAATTTATTGGAAATTCAGTGATTAATCGCTGTTTTACTGACTCATCTTCAGTCATGAGACACACCTTCAAGTGGGTAGACCTGTTGAAATGGAAATACAAATCCCTGCCATGCTGGACTGATGTACTGAGTCAAACCGAGTCATGCCAAGCCAAGCCAGCACATATATATGTGTGTCTATATGTATTTGTATATCTATGGGGGGCGGCTGTGGCTCAGTGTTAGAGCGGGTCGTCTCCCAATTGGAAGGTTGGTGGTTTGATTCCCGGCTCCTCTGGTCTACATGTCGAAGTGTTCTTGGGCAAGACACTGAACCCCACATTGCCCCCGATGGCTGCGCCAACGGTGTATGAATGTGTATGAATGATTTCTGATGCACAGGTTGGGTCTTTGCAGAAGAAGCCACCTGTGTCATTAGTGTGTGAATGGGGTGAATGTGACTTGTAGTTGTGAAAGCGCTTTGAGTAGTCATGACTAGAAAAGCGCTATATAAATACAGGCCTAGTTACCACAGCACCAACCTGAGATTAGTTACAGTGCAGTGCAGTGCAGCACAAAGTAAATTCGGCATGAACATAAGTCCACAGAGCACCATTTGTGTTTGCCTTGTTCCTAGACTGGCAACAGGACCTCTGTACCTTCTCCCCTACCTGCTTGCTCTCCTTTCTGCCCAGCAACTGAAGTCCCAGTAGGACTCATACAAACTCAGTAGCTGTCTGTCTGCAAATGTCACACCTGTAAGTGTTCATTTCCCACAGCCCACGATTGATGATTGGGCATTTAGTCAAACCAAGTCGAGGTACTCTGAGGACATAAATGTTCCAATTGGAGAGGAAATAAATGTTATAAAGCCTATTTGCTTAGACAAATCTAACAAAGTCTAAAGTTAAAGTTAAAGGGAAATTCTAATTCCATTTTTGTGGTTTAGTCCAGAGGTCTTGACCCACTGTAGTTATTCTGCTTGTGTGTACAGTTTCATGTACAATTAGAGATTATTGTGATTGACAATTGACAATCACTACCATGGCGATTGGGTTCTCCAGCCCATTCTCAAAAATGTTCAAACTGACTTGTACAATTTTAGACATGTATTCAACAGCATTCTATATTCAAACATGTATAAATATTTCAAATATTTAAATATTTCATGTCAAAACATATACAGACAAATGCAGCCTAGATTAAAAATCTCCCTCTTAAACTACATTTAGTCCAGTTTCCACTTACAAATACTCACATCATCTCCAGCCTGATATAACTATGATATGAATGTTCCATCAGTGCAACCAACCACAGTATGTCAGATTATTGATCATTTACCAGTGTTTTATACTGATCAGTTTAATTTTAACAGTGATTATTTCAGTAATGTAAAGTAAACATTTCAACGCAGGCAAACAGCTGTCTTGATGTCCACAGAGTCAGCGTTATAAAGGACGATGTGTTGATTTTATTCTGAGCTGAGGATGAATCCACGATGTCACAGATCAATCTCTCTCCTCACACTCACGACAGATCAATCAGAAAAGTGCTCATGTTAAAGTCCTTGGGTAACAAACAAAATTTTGACTTGGATTTCGATGTTTCTAAAAATTAAACTTCTGCAGATTCATGCGTTCTAATATGCATTTTGATATATCAAAGCACATATGAATGAGAAAATAAAATGGTATGTCTGGCTCTGCAGGAGAGGAGGAGCCAGAGAAAAAACGTTAAAGTAAACCTGCCAGCAAGCAGGTTAGGTTCACAGTTACCATGGTAACTGACTCAGAGTTTAAGTTATCGCTCTTTCTGAAACAGAAAACCAGTTTCCCTTATCTCATGCTTAAAGCGATATTCCACCCCTAGATGATAATCCACTCAATATGCACTCACCACTATGCTGATGTGAGGATGGGTGAAGATCTTCAGTTCACAAAACAATCCTGGAATTTCAGCAGAAAACAGGGTTGCAGCCAAATCCGGTATAATGGCAGTGAATGGAGACCACAGATAAAATGTAAAAAAAGAAGAACACAAAACACAATGCTTGTGTGGTGTAATCCAAGTGTGTGTGAGCCGCGACATTAAAATTTAACCACAAAAGACGCCATTTACACCATGTTTTTAGCTGAAATGCCAACTGTAGCCTCCCAGGTAGCATGTAAACATGGTGTCGATGTATCATGGTCTCTTGTGCGTCTGGCTCAAGTCTGGGAGGCTACAGTTGACATTTCAGCTAAAAACATGGTGTAAATGGCGTCTTTTGTGGTTAAATTTTAATGTCGCGGCTCATACACACTTGAATTACACCACACAAGCAGGATGGAGACATTTTGTGTTTGTTTTGTGTTCTTTCTTTTTTTTTTCTTTCTTTTTTTTTACATTTTATCCGTGGTCTCCATTCACTGCAATTGTACTGGATTTGGCTGCAACCCTGTTTTCTGCTGAAACTCCAGGATTGTTTTGTGAACTGAAGATCTTCACCATAGCATAGCATAGCATAGGGGTGAGTACATATTGAGTGGACTGTCATCTAGGGCTTTAACAAACAAAGAGTTCTCACTAAACCTGCTTTCTGAAACACAGCCCAGGAGCCTGAGTACAGAACGCGACTTTCATCTTGCAACTTGCTTCACTGACGTCATATGACCTACATAACATAACATATTTATTTTAAACTGACATTCCAACATGATCTTTTCCCAAACCTAACCAAGTGGTTTTGGGGCCTAAACTGAACCAAACTGTGACTGTTTCACAACATCAATCACATGTGAAAAAAGCCTCTCTGGCAACATCAGGAGGGGACAAGCTGGGATGAGAACAGGTTAGATTCTCAGTCTCAGTCTCAGTTGACAGAGTCTGAGATTCTGCATCCCTGTCACCACGCAACTGTATGATTCTGCAAAAACTGACTGTTTTTATGACCAGCAGTATTTTTGAATGATAACTATAGTGAAGGATAGGGATGTTTGCTGTGGTGAAAATGTTTGCAGATTGCAGATCTGTGATGGGACATGAACTTCTGTTTCCTGCATCAAAGTGGACATGCCTCCACCTTGCTGACCACCAGACCCTGGCTTTATGCCTTACTGAATAAAGGACACTCCGTGTCCTGCACTGACATTGAACATTGGACTGGGACATAAATAATGAAGTGCACAATCTTTCAGTATGGACGTAATTTCTGGGATACTGAGCAGCCAATGAGATCTTAGTTGCCCCAGAGGCAGCTCTGTTTCTTGGGAACTACTTGAAGAATGAACCAATCCTGATCTGAATATTGATTATTGAGCAGAGCACTATTTGTTATGACTGGCAGGTTTATCTGATGCCACAGGTATGAGTTACTTTAGGACATGTACTGACTGTGTCTGGAGAGGATTATGACACAGGTTTGACCACTTGATAATTCCTCAGCAATTGTTTTTCTGAGGCTCAACAGTCACTTGTTGAATAGGAACCCCTTTGAGACAAAGTGTGATTTTGTATTGTTGTATCCTTCTACTCTTATTGCATAAAGTTTGGTCACTGAGCTGCGACATTAACTTGTATTCTAACAAGATTAAAATATATTTGTCCTGGAGATTAGCATAGTTAAGTCTCCCTCTTTTTTTGGCTTTTGGGGCGGCTGCAGCAGTCTTTGATCAGTGTAGCGCGGCGAGGCCCAGGCTTGGCCTGGCCATCCGAGGCCTGGGTGTGAAATTGGTCTGATGTCATCCCCCATTCTCCACCTTCACCAGCTTTTAGCAGCTGTAATTATATTTCCGCCACAAAGCCCCCGTCCCCTTCATTCCATATTCCAAGTTTGACTAGGAAGCATTTAAAGAACTATGGCTAAATTACTCAGTGGGGGGAAGGGGGACTGGATGGGCCTTCTTTTGTCTGACGGAAACACAGGGGACATCAATACTTTGTGATATGTACTTTTCTTTTCTTTGCTCGTCTGCCCTTTGCCTCTGCCTGTTGGAGAGGTTAAGTTTATGACAAGGGGATGGATGAACTTTGGGTAAATAAGATTTTTTTTTTGTTTTCCCTTATACTCTACTTTTAACCAGAAATGACAGGACCTGTTGCTGAAGTCTTACCAGAGACAAATTTAACAATGTTGGACACTTGGTTTTACTGTTACTGTTCTCTTATGAGAAATATATATTTAGAATTCCAGACTAATTACAACATGACAAGTGCATGCAGATAAATTCTGCTGTATCTGAAGCCAGTGCCGGTGGGATACACAGGCAGAGACAGCCATGTTTGTCTTATGTTGGTGGTTGGGTTCGACTTGCAATACAAACATCTACTGAATGTTGTTGCTGCATTTGCTCATCCTTGAGAATTGGGACAAATCAGTAATTTTTTTTTTGGGGGGGGGGGGGGGGGGGGGGTGCTCTTCGATTATGCTGGAAAATATCATTTGAAAAACAAACTCTTGGCTATTAAACATTGTAACGGGCCGACGTCCTAGTGATTTCATTTTTTATTAAACAGTTTTTTTTTTTAAAGCTCACGACTTTAATTATGTCAAGTCCATCAGACACACAAAAAGTCATAGCTTTGTAACGTAAAACGTATGAAACCTATTAATAGTTTTTGGCTTATAAAATACAAGATTTAATTAGCTGTATAATCAAAACATTAGATATATTTTTATTCAAAAAGAAATGTTGCCCACTTACAGTTTCTGTTGATAATATAATCTGTCACAACAACATTTAACATCATTTATGACACAAAGAACACACATTAAACCATACATTTTTTCCTTGATGTAAACTTTATATTTATAATTCATGAACATATATTTCATGAATATGGTAGAAAAAACTTCTATGTCACTTCTCTGATGGAGATGACAGTCAACTGATGGAGCTGACGTCACATACAGGGTGTGTCCAGACTTTTTTGATTGGGTGGCCCAAGTTAGGCACGGATTTATTTATCTATTTGTTTGTTCATTTATTTATTTATTTTATTGAATTGAATAATTACTCATTTTAAATACATTATTCAATTATTAAACAGAACAGAACTGTTTTGTAACCTCCGTCAGCATAGATCAACTTCCATTAGATGGAAAATCTGGGATGTGGGAGGGATGCGATAAGGAGGCTTTCAAGTGTGGCCATTCAGAATATACTGTATACAGTATATAGCTATAATAAGTGGTTGGATAACAGCAACTGCTTTGTTTCAGACACACTGAACCCTTTACCAACCTGCTCTCATCCCAACTTGGCATCTGATACTGAAGCACAAGGTCCCCTTTAGCAGCAACCTTTTTAACATTTGATCAGTGCTGTGAAACGGTCACAGTTTGGGGAGGGTTACACACAAATCATAGGTTCAGGATAAGACCAATTTTGGGGTTACAAGAAGTATGTTACATTATGTATGTCATGTGATGTCACTGAAGTGACTCACATGACGAAAGTCATATGACTGAAGTTACTTGACGCATGCAACATTATGTACCTTACAACCTTAAGTAATATTTTGGTTTCACATGGGACATGAACCCTGGTCTCCTGGGTAAAAGTCATTGGTTGTTTGAGCCTCCATCCACCCCAACTACAGACTCTCTCACTCTTTACACGTCAAAAGCCTGGTGCGTCTCATACAGCGACAGACAGGTGCACATTTACATTCAACCGCTAATGGGTACCGTGCATGTCTGCATGAGTCACCAAGGGGTGGTGACAAATTGTTGGTATGTGACGAGTTGGGACTGAGACCTGTCTGCAGAGCATCGACAGTCTGCAAGACATAAATGTTGTCATCTGGCCGATGTACTCATGAACTCTTAGTGCTCAAAAACATATGTGAACACATCAACCTTTGATATACAGTGTAATACAAAGTGTCTGCACGTCTGCTGTCCGCAACCATTTTCAGGAGTGTACCAATCGGGGTGTCAAGGTTGGAGTGGTGGATGGGGATGTAGCGCATTCAACTTTTTTATACTGTAGACCACAGCACACATCCTATCTCTATAATCTATATAAAATAGAACATTAGAGCCATGACGAAGTCAAGAGAAAGTCCCCTCAGTTAGCAGGGGTGGAATTAACTAATTACAAATATTCAAATTACAGTAATAGAGTAGTTTTGGGGGGTACTTGTACTTTTATGCTTCTGTGCTTTTACTTAAGTATTCAGTACAAGATGTAATTTACTTTATTTGTAAAATCATAATTGAGCACGGAGTACAATTTGAATTAATAAACAAACCTTTCATCTGCATTTTAGTAGCCAATCAGGTGATCTGATCACAAACAAGACAATGAAAACAAAGACATACAAGTGAAAAAACAAAACAAAATGCTGCCGCATCACACATTTGGAGTAAGGATGTCAATGATTAATGATTAATCGATTAATTGCCATCAACAATTTAAACAATTAAAAATGTCTTCATGGATATTTATATGATATGTTGACATTGTTTTGTTTAGCAGAGCCATTTGTTGAATCAGGAAACTTAAACTTGGACCTAAAATGAGAAAAATGACCATACAACCCAGGAAAAAAAAGAAGAAATAAACATGTTTTGTATCTCATAAATTATTAAGGATAAATCAATTGTTAGCATTTTCAACTATTGGTTATGGAAAACATAAAATTTGCAACCCTAGTTTGGAGAGGTGACTTTGACACAAACAGTTCAAAGTAGCTAATACTCTGAGTAGTTTTTGAGATTAATACATTGTATTTTTATTTAAGTATATTATTTAAGCATTTTTTAACACCAGTACTTTTATTTGAAATTGGGCAGTATTTTAACAGTGTAACAGTACTTGTACTACAGATTTTCAGTACTCTTTCACCACTGTCATTTAGTGCTGTGAACTTGGAAAATATCCTGATCTCCACAGTGAGAAGCAGAGAGGAAAAAGATGTCCATTTCTCACCATTTCTTGGCTGCAGTGTTGTCACCTGCTGGTTTTTGCATGGATACCCAAATCATTTTGACCTTCATCCAGGTTCTCTGGCCATTGTAACAGCCACCACCCACCACCCCCACTTTTCCCCATCACCAACTTTCGACTGACAGCCCCACACTGTGCATAGAAACCCAGCTTTCCTCACCCAAGTCAAGAGTAGCTCAGCTCATCGAGTCAGCGACCGTTGGGCGTTACTTCCACATACAAGCCAGCTAAGAAAGGAAATGTAGATGAGGGCTCCTGCTGCCATTCACAGAGCTCAGGTCAATGCTGCTGCCGCTGCCAAAGGACAAGTCGCAGACAACTCTCTGGCTTTTTGTTGACGGATCCCTCTGCTCTCCATATTTCTCTCTTCCTCTCTGTTTCATTTTTCTCCACTTTTCCTCCACATGTTCAGGTAAACAACACAGATGAACAGATGTGTGTATGAACATGATGCTGTTGGTGGACTTGGTCAATTTGTTGTGTGGGGAGGGGCGAGGTGTTTTGTGTTTGTGGATCATTCTGACTTAACAGTTTTTAGTTTCAGTGACTCTCAGTTGTGTGTGTTTTAACCTGTGCAGGTCTGTGCATCATGTCGCAGACTGTTTTCAGTGTGACTTAGACAAACTGATTGAGACAATGAGGTGAGTCCACTCTGTAAAGACAAAGTGGCTTGTAGTTTACAAATTTCACCTGTCTTTTTTTTTACCCACTTTATCCAGTCAAGGCAGTGCTGATGGAACGATCAGTATTTTTAATGTTCTTTGCATCATTTTTACAAGACAGGAAGCCTCAGTTTGTTTGGATATTACAAAGGACTGAATAACCTCCTTGAACCTTGAAAATCCTGTGACTCTTAAAGACCCAAGTATGGAAATTTATTATTGAAGATCCCATTATTTGTTTGGTTCTGGTTTGTTTTCCAGTGCTGATTTTACTTGGAAAAGTAATCTAAGTGCAGTGTCTGACAGTCACAATGACTCTACAGAGTTAATGTGTATGTTTATGTGTAGTAAAGGTATGCTTCCAAAAGTCTGTTCTCATTTGTTCTGTTAAATTTTTTGCGTTTGAGAACCTCATATTTATATGTCACATCAGTCTTGGCCAGTTGATGAGACCCTGCTATCAGCTCATAATTTATTATTAACAGATCTTTCCCCAGTGGCCAGTTATCATCTTTATACCAAAATGGCTTTCATATTCTGTTAGTGTGATCAGGCAGAAAAACCCCTCTCTATCTTATCCATGAAAATTTGGACAATGCTGCCAATATAACCTGATATAGTTGCTGTCCAGTGAAAACTGTCCATGTTGGGTAACTTTTATGTTTTCATACCAGATGAATGATTCCTTGTTCCCTGAGGCTCAGAGGGTTGTTTTCAAACCCACTGGATTACATGCATTGTCACCTAGCCCTAAATATCTCTTGATCATTTCTGACAAATTAACAGTTTGGAAGATGTAATTTACAACGATAGTATGTTTATGGGTAGAAAATAATCCTGAGTTACACATTAATAAGCTAAATGTCGAAAAGAAATCATCATGTAGATGCAGCCCTAAAGTTAACCTGAAAATCAAGCTAAGAGGATCAGCCAATGGAGATCAGAGTGGTTATGCAGTTCCCAGTTGGGATATCCTTTAATTAAAAGAATTTGATTCTGGATGAAGAATTCCCAGGAATTTGACCACTATACATTTTTGAAAAATACAGCAATAAAGCCCATTGTAGCTTCAGCCTCATTGCATCAGAATGGTGTTGATTCTAAACAGAGCAAAATTCCAGGAGGATTCTCAATAGTCTAGTCTAAGGTGGTTTAGGAAAGTCATGTAAATGGAAAAGTTGTGGAACTCCAGGGCCACTGCAGACACAGTGTTAGCATTAGCTCAAACTGATATTAAACAGAAATGTTCTTTACCACTAATACTGATGGTCAGCTGTTCAGTTCAGAAGAATCAGCTCCTACTTATCATTCCACTGTCTCAATGAACGTGTAGCTGCTCAGACTCAGCTCTGTTGTCCTGCATCTTGTCACATGTATGAGGATGTTTCACATGTGGGATCTTTGACCTCTGATCACAGTTAAGATAAGAAAAATGACTGCCAGTGTAAAATAAACATCTTTCCAGAAATAAATGCATGTATGTTTTATGTACCCTGTTCATGACTTCCATCATTTTGACACTGTAGCTCACTGTGTACTAGGGCACATATTTTATAAAATTTCTCAATCCATTTTGGAACATGCCCTTTTTTTAAAAAAAAAAACTTGCAGCTGTGTAGTGCTATAGTGATATAACATAAGACTAAATATAACTTTGTTGTATTTAATGTCTGCTTTGTAAGAGGGATATATTGATATATATTGATATGGTAAAGTAAAAATTCTGATCAAAAACATGCATGGTTGTCATGATTGTATTTTTTTTATTTTATGTTCAGCTGATTAGCTGTAAATATCTGTATCATTTGAACTGTACTTGAAGGGCTGCCTGGCAGAAATGATGTAGTAAACTGATCATCTCCTCTCTGTTAAACAGCCTCTTTAAAGTAGTTTAAAAATGTTTTGAAGTAAAGTGAAATCTGAGGCTGAACTACACAGGTGGATTTGATGTCAAGTTAATGAAACACTCCCATGAGTGCTGAGGATGAAGTATTGATGTACCTGGATAATTCAGATTAGAAGAGTCCTCCATGCTGTGTCTGCCTCTTCAGCTGTCTCATTGTTATGTTAATCATTCTCCAGATATTTCAATAAAACCTCCCGCAGACTCATCAAATAACTTCACAGCAAAATACCAAAGATTTCAGACGTGTGTGTTTTTTTCTTGTTTGCAGAACATTTGTCCTGATGTGTGTTTCAGTTTTTTAAATAAAATAATCTTCTGAAAACTCACATTTGCATTGTTGTCTTTTATTTACCATCACACCATTATGATATAAATTATTTACATGTAGGATCATATAAAATAATTGTAAAAGTTCAGCTTAACAATAATAAACACTGAATCTGTTTATTATTTTATTTTCTTTAAAAATCCTGATGTCAAAATCCCGTTATAGAAAACACAGCTGCTCTTTCTGTCAGTATCTCAGCTCGTATTTACATCACTTTAAGGCAGAAGCTTGTCCATGTTTGTGACTGAATGTCCCTGTAAGACAACAGAGAAAATAAAGCACATTCACAGCATCGTAAGACCACGGTTTGGTTTGGTCCAGAGGCCTGTCAGGTGTAGCATTCAAACACAAGAGTTATTGCAGAAAAAAATAAGTTATGTAAACACTCAGAGTCCGTTTCTACATGGCTATAGATGCTCAATTTATTATAAATAAGAATAGAACGGTCTTTGTTAACAACAAATAAAATGTGGCCTGTTTTCTTGAACATTCGTAACAGTAGGCCCATATGACAGCCTGAATATCTGTGCTTTAGGTCCGTGGTGCAGCAGGACGGTGCGGTGCCACAGTGGTCACAACAGAATGTCCCATGTTGGTGATGCTTTGAGACATGATGTTAATTTTTTAAAGGGGTTTTGGCTTAATATTTAGGTCGGGAAAAAAATCGATATGTGCCAGTAATTTAAAGTGACATTTCAAATAAATGTGTCCTGCGCCTTTAAAACACAAATAAATATGTTTGATGTTATCAGCTGAATGTGGGTTCATCGCCAATTCTTTAGTGAAGACTAGTTCTGTGATCAAACACGGTTCACCGACATCTTCTAGAAAGCACACCTTTAATTTCACATTGTATAAATTGTGTCGTTACATTCCTAAATTTTGGGGCGCATTTTTCTCGCCCGCCTAAAAGGCTGTAGGAGGCTCCTCTCATACCAGAACACGCAGACCTGCAGCTCAACATTCATTACAGCAAGCCTGCAGCGACACAACACAACAAGAACAAAGAAGAAACGAGGAAAATTCAAATTAAAAAAAATAATAATAAAGTCATAAAGTACAAACACAAAGAAGGACATTTTCTCAACACACAACTCCCAGAATGCAGAGGAAAAAATCTTTGGATTTCAGCATATATTTTTATAATCAATAAAGTTCATCAGACACACAGAGGAGTCCAACGGGATAGGGCTGTATGCGCGTCACTGCTGTCCGTCCTGTCCACTTGTCTCAAACATCAAAGATACGTCTTCTGAACTTGTCCTATCAGAGTTAGCCTTTTATAATTTAATGTTTAGCACAAAAATATTATTTTGTGTCCACTTAGTAAGCAAATATAGCTTGTATTTTTTATGGGTCTAAATGAATTGTAGGTATGCTGACACAACTGATTTGTTGTGAGTGTCGTTTTCACCCTCTCACTGGACCTGATAATACTGCCTGCTGCTATGTCAGGATTCTTGGTGTTTCTCTGAGTCTAAGGCAAACGTGAGAGGTTTCTGAGATAATGTAACCTCAATATGGTGGAGTGCACCTTTCAAACAAATTGATTTGAATTCATTTTGATGTTGATTTTTTTTTCTAACTAGTTACATTTACTTACATGATTTTTTAGCAATGCATAAGCTTAATTCTAGCGAAAAGCGCTTAATTTTGAACGTATGATGTCTGAAATGAACTTAAATCGCCTTGCCTGCGAGTGGCTTCTACATTTTAACTAAAAGATGTTTCATAGGCTTCTCTTATCGCAGACAGTGGACACCAGTTTGCAAACACTGACTGTTATTTGGTCGGCCTTCTTATCATCTGCTGGGCTGATATGGAAGCCACATCAGTGGTGTATGGCTGACATATTGTATGGCTGACAATAAAGGTGAATAGTTGTTGTATTCGAGCTCTGAATCACAGCCTCTAACAGGTGCACACCATGGAAATGTCCGACTTGTGGATGTGATATGAACGCAGCACCATCTTTAACTTGGATTGGACATCGTCATGACTACAGCCCTGAGGACACAGCCTACAAACACAAACTATATCCCTCTCTCTCTCTCTCTCTCTCTCTCTCACACACACACACACACACACCCACACACACACACACACACACACACACACACACACACAAAGGATAAAGAAAAGGTCATATTATGTCTCTGGTTGGGTTTTAAATATGATGCTGGTACTGAAGTGGTTTTATTGCATGGTTCAGGACCCCCGTCTATCCCTGTGTCTCCTTTAGTCGCTGTCCGACTTGCCGTCCTTGGCCGTGGAGTGGTTGTACAGTCCCTGGGCCATGAGGTGCAGCGCCAGAGAGTTCTTATTCCCGGACGTTTTCTTGATTTTGGCCCGTTTGTTCTGGAACCAGATTTTAATCTGGGACTCGTTGAGGCCCAGCTCCTGGGCCAGGCTTTGCCTTCGCTGCTCCGTCAGGTACCGGTTCCCCTGGAACTCGGTCTTTAACCGGTGCAGCTGCTCCGCCGTGAAGGCCGTCCGGGGCCGCTTGTCCTCTTTACTCGGGGTCGGTGCCTTCTTTGGTTTGCGGGATCTGGGCCCTTGGGTGGGGGTGGAGGTGCAGATAAGAATGACAAACAATGGTTAATACTTTAAGACTTCGTCACATTTTAAAATCAAAGACTCTGCTTCTTAAATGGTTCTGATTAGTCAAGTTATCTTGTGCCAAAATGTAGAAATGTGCTAAAGTCATTTATGTCAGACGCATGAAAAATGCGTCAGACATAAATGACTGCGTCTGACCTCGAGCTGTCAGATAAACAAGCTCTTTATTATTTATTTCAACAGAAAAGCTGATCTTTAAGCACCGCTGGACGCTTTGAGGTGTAGGGGTTGTAGGGTCTTTCAGCTTTTGTCTTTGTCTTTTGGATCACAATTAATAATTTAGTCTTTTTTTTAAAATCCCAGTTAGAAGTTGTATAAGAATAAAAATGATAAAATTGATGGAGACAGTAATTTTCATATATAAACAGTGACAGGGACAGTAAATTACTGTTACCTGGTGCACATTGTTGCTGTTAACATTTGTTTTGCCATTAGATAGATAGATAGATAGATAGATAGATAGATAGATAGATAGATAGATAGATAGATAGATAGATAGATATACCTTTTAATTCCAACCATAATTGTCACTGGGAATTAAAAGTAAGTTTTTCCTCGTCACTGCTGCCTCAGTGATGGCTGTCTGTAAATACTATCATAAATAGAACAGTCAGACCTACTCTATATGAAAAGTGCACTGAGATAATTTCATGTTATATAAATCAAATTGACTTGACTATTCTGCAGTTGGCTACTTCAGAGCAACAACTCGTCAAGCTCCATGGCTGCATGTCCTCCAGCAGCAGCTCTGCTGCACCAGACTTTAGTGAGAACGGGCGGAGGAGGAGGAAGAGGAGGAGGAGGGTACAGATGGGGGGTGGGGTTAGGATATGATGGAGGATGGGGGAGTTAGGCGCCTATTTCCCTCCCTGTTACCATAGGAACTCTTTTTTTAAGTTGCCTCCTAAAAAGAGCAATAACCTTTTTAAGTTTGTTTTTTTTCTCCTTATATTTCGACGTCTCTGTCATGGTGACTTCAGAAGACAAACAAACGAGAATGAATGGTCATGGTGTGTGAAATATGCAAATACATCAGGCCTAAATTAATTTATATGAGTTCATCTATAAGAGGTGTTCACTAAACTGAAGGCTTCATCTGGGCCCGTCTTTATACATTTTAAAATGTTCTAGAATCTAACAGAATGGTTTATTTAGGCTAATTCGTTTGATAATGGAGTGCGAGCTGCAGCTTCCTGGCCTCTTTAAAGGCCTTTTGTGGTCATCGGGCCTTAAAGCTCGATGGAAACTTTTTTGTGTTTCCATGCCACAACCAAATCCACATTTCTAACTTGTTCTGCTTCGTTCTGAGTTCCCCCAAACGTTCCTTTAATAGATCGTAAAATATGTTCCTCCGCTTGGCGGGTGCTGATTTTTAGCAACATTATTTAATCGGCAGAGCATTTGTAAATCTCGACAAAGGAAAAGCCCAAGTGCACCATGCGTCCACTTAAAATAAGCCCAACCCGCAGGAAAAGAGTCATTTAATTGCTACTGATGGAAAAGGTTCATATTAATATTTATTATTTCACTGTTGGGATAAAAACAGCGCGGTGCGGCAATAGAAGAAATCATTTCCGATGTGTGGATTGCAAAATGCTTCAGATCCAATTTTCGTATCCTAACATGAAAATTCTGGAAAAAAAAAACCCCAAAACAAACAAACAAACAAACAACTTATTTATTCCGTCGGTTTCGAAGTTGTGAGCATTTCACATTGAATCCTTCTCTTTTGGGACACACGGTCTTTACTTTTTTAGACCCCCCCTCCCCATTGTCAAAAAATATGCTAATGGAATATCAACAAAGAAGATGGAGGAACAATGGCGTTAAACTTGGTTTTACTTCAGATCTCCACATTTTTCATTTCACTTTCGACTCGTTTTTAATTTCAACTTCATTTCCCACGCGCTTTGCGATGAGTCCGTGCCGTTTGGTCCATTTTTATCTTTATTCTAAAGCCAAAATTCAACTGGAATTCCATCCAAAGAAACTGGAATTAGTTTGTGATTTGTGTTTAAAGTAGTTTATTTTATGTAAAATAAGGTGGTGGTTAGTCTGCAAACCTCTTGTCATTTTTTAAATGTTGGATTATGTAATGATTAAGATCATAAATATAATAAATATTAGTTATGGTGATGCAATAATTGGTTTGTCAGTTGTTCCAAGTGATGGGTCTATTAAGTAGACTGGGGGTTGCTCATTTCAGATCATAAAATATCTGAAATAACTAGTTTTCGACAGAATTCTCCTACACAGGTTTAAAATGCAATCAGAGCGGTTTTTTCTCTCTAAAAATGACTGAAAAATTTAAACTTTTTTTTTTTTTCTTTTTCAGAAA
>JAJHUR010072675.1:0-10687 GCA_027495735.1 Lutjanus campechanus | reverse complement strand
ATTATGATTTGGTGCTGTATATAGAGGTAAGTGCCAAAAGGTAAATGAAAAGATTGATACCGCCTGTACATTTGTGTATTATGGAATGAGATCTGGGAGGCTTATTAGCTTACATTTTCATAAAGACTGGAAATATGGGAGGGGCGCCCAGTAGGGTTGGCTATCATTTGGGATTTATCTGATACCAGTGCTAAAACGATTATTTTAAAACGGTACTGGTGTCTAAATGGTGTCTGAACTGATACTTTTTTAAAAAGAAGGCACAAAATGAGAGTCAATGAGATGAAAGAACAGCATCTTTAATTGCTGAGACAAATTTGAATTTGAACAAATTTGACACTGAACAAAATATTAACTGTTAACAGTTCAAAGTATACTTAAATATATAAATATTAATACTAAACGCATAATAGATTCACATATCAAATGTTAATGATAAATAAAACCCAGGTACAATAACTTAACACTATATACAGTACTAATAACAGCAAAATAAATTAAAATTTCAGCTTCTTTTTTTGAAGAATATTATCATATTTTCCGACCTCATGAAGGCTGCTGTCATCATCAAGTCATGTCAATGTCAAGTCATTACTGACACATTGCAGCTAGTGTTTCATATGTATTCTCCAGGACCATCTCTCTGCTCACGTGTGTGTGCCCTGCACAATACGGCAAAGTCATGTCCCCGGGGTTATGACTTTGCAGTCCTGCGAAAAAAATTGCATTCCTTTTGTCAGTTTAAATACAGATTAGACCGGTAAACTTTTAACTTTGTTTACTGTATGCTACCTCCTACCAGAGTCATGTTGAGAGAATGTTTGGTGATGTGTCTGTAACATCCACACAAGAGGGCAACTGTTGCAGTAGAAAGCACAGGTGTGTGGCACCAAAGTGAGGCACCGTCATCTGTGTTGTGATTCAGTCTGGTAGGTTTTGGTCGTACAGGAACCGGATTTCAGTACCCAACTCTATCACCCAGGTAGCTCACTTGGTAGAGCATGTGCCCCATTTAAGGCTGAGTCCTTATCCCAAGTTTTATTCCAGCCTATAGACCTTTGCTGCATGTCATCTCTGTCTCTCTCTCTCCTACCATTCCTGTCCTGTCCAACAGAGGCAAAAAAAGCCAAAAAAGACAACATCTAGCCCAGCTCACTCCAAAGCTCAAAAACACACCTACCAACATCTCTAAAGCTCACTAATTTGTGAGTTGCATCTTGTTTGTTCTGTTCATCTTTAATGGATCTCTTTCCTCAGAAATTCTTTGCTGTAATGAAATTTTGAAGAATTTTAAACGCCCATTATTTACATCCATGTTTGCTTACCGGCAGTCTTCTTCTTTCTTGCCACCGACTGTCGATCAGCAGAATAGCATGAAACCATGATCATTAATCTGTATTGCATCATCTGTGTGCACATACATGTGCATCTGCATCCTGATACTAATAAGGACAGTAATA
Source organism: Lutjanus campechanus (assembly GCA_027495735.1). NCBI lineage: Eukaryota > Metazoa > Chordata > Actinopteri > Lutjaniformes > Lutjanidae > Lutjanus > Lutjanus campechanus. The sequence goes on along the minus strand of JAJHUR010072675.1, from coordinate 9,227 downwards.
ATATGAGACCCAGTCATAAAACATTTATCTGTGGCTCTACTAGTGGTCAGAAACTCTTCAGGGTACCTTTGATGATTGAACTTCTCATTTCACAGCAAAAAAGGGAATAAACCATCACCCCAAAAGGTTAAGCTATTCTTAAGACTTGGTTTTAGGGTTAGAGATATGACCAGCCTAGGGTTAGGGTTAGGGTTAGGATTACGCTAAAGTTGATGTGAGACTCCGGGGAATCAGGGTAAGTTAATACAAGTTTATCTACATGTGAGAGAGATAGAGAGTGAGATGGGCAATAGGCCTTTTTAACAGACATTTTTGCTTGTCATAGTAGGAAAAGCAGTGTTGCTAATAACATTAACAATGGCTCTGTTGTATTTAAGTGTCCCATTAAACCATGACAGTGTGACAGTGAGCCACCAGGCACAATCCCAGGACCATGAAACTGATGGCGCTTAATGGAATTCAGACGTCATTAATTTCATTGTTTACAGCTGTGCTTTTCCTACTGTGACATGTCAAAATCCTCCATGAAAAATGGCTGTTTTATTAATAGGATGATACAACTCATAATGTCTGCAGATGAGTTCACACTGAATTCAAAATGTGTTTGGGAACCAGATGTTAATGTCACTCTGTGGTGGCATAAAACACATGAGCTAGATGGATGTTTAAAAACTACTGATGAGGATGATTTGAACACAACTTTATTTTTTTCTTCCTGTGTTTATTACTTTCATATATCACCTAACCTTGTGTATATCCGGCCCGTCTCATTGAAACCCCAGTGTTATGCAAGTTCAAGATTACTGGTGTGCTGCTGTGCAGCAAGAATCATGTTCAAGGTTCATTTATTTGTCATAAATACAGAATACAAAAGAAGAATCAATAGAAAGGAGTTTGAACCTAAGAGTTGGAACCTAATAGCCACTGTCTTCATTGACTGATGGTAATGTCAGTCTGTCAGTCTGTCAACCACTTTGGTACAAGATAGCCAATCTTGTACCAATCATGGTCCCCCTAAATTGAATTTCAGTGACTTTAGCTGCCAGTTCGCCAAAGTTTTCACCTATTCAGTGGAATATCTCAACGTCTACGTGATGGATTGGCACAAATCTTTCGTACAGGCGTGTTTTTCAGATGCTGCATCCCAGTGACTTTGTCGTGGTGCTGGAGGAAATGTCATGCCATCACCAGAGTGCTGCAAAGATGACATATTTTTGCAGGTCAGCCCAGAAGTTTGGGAAGGCTTGGGAAGCCAGTAGGACTTTGCCACAGAACTTATATTCTGCTCTAATACAAAATCCCATGGAAAACAAAAGTTTATGATTCTTACACATTTTTCTTCACAAATAAACACCATTTTTATGATGTTTAAAGCATAAATGCAGTCACTAGGAGGAAAAAGCTAACGTGATGTTTAATGTTCCCAACAATTTCTGCAGTTGCATTTAGCCACTTGTTAGCAACTGCCTCTTTAAGACACGTAAAAGCTTCAAAATTCACCAGAGGGGTATTTACTGATGTATTTTATGTCATAGAACATGTAGTGAAAATCTCATGATTTTTAGTAAAATGTCTATGGGATGGATTACTGTGAAATAGCTATACGCATACATATCCCCCTCAAGATGAACTGTAACAACTTTGGTGATGGTGTTTTCTTAGCTTCTCATCTCAGACTACCATCAGGTCAAAATTTCAATTTGTCTGTTATTTTGTATTTTGACTAAACACCTGCAAATCCCATGCCATTCCCATCAGACCCAGCCTGTGTGCAGTGCTGATTAGCGAATGTTAATGTTGAAAGCCTTGCATGTCTGCCATGACCCTGTTGAGCTCTGGGAGGAGCAATGGGCACACCTGTGCTGCCTGGAATCAATCAGAACACAGGTGAGGCCGATCTGCCCTGAACCAGTGCTCTTACAACTATGAGGAGAGATCATTGTTCTGTTTGCTCTGTCTCCAACCAGACCTGTGTGTCCCTGTGCTGGTTAAGTACATCTAAAAGTGAGTTATTCTTTCATGTTCATCAGTTTGTTAATGCTATATATTTGTTAGTTCAATTTATGACTAATTTCAGTGTTTGAATGTTTGTGTTTGAGCATGACTAACTTTGTCCAAAGCCAATGAGAATTTGTGTTTGATAATTAATTTAGGGCATCATGCAGTACTTTTGGTTGTATTCTTTTTTGGCTGTATGGATCTGGGGGTGATACTGTATGCTAACTGTAGTTTAATTGTGGTTGTGTCATCTGTGTTGTCTTGTATGTCCAAGACAAGTTCTGTCTAATCTAATCAATATAATTTTAACAGCTCAGTTATATAACAATTCCACCCCCCAAAGCAGGAAACTAGCTCTAGAGACCAAACCTTTTTTGTACCAGGCTGTATTTAGGCTGTAAAAATATGGGAGTCTGTGAGGACTGTCTCACTTTTGGAGCCAGCCTCAAGTGGTCACTTGGGGAACTGCAGTTTTTGGCACTTTACCCTGGAGGTTGCTGATTGGCAAATACATGGATCTAATCTACAGTATATGGTATTGATGTTTCTGTTGGTGTACTTACTGTAGTACAGACCAACCACGTGATGAAGTTATGAGGGAAGCTCATGTCAAAATAAAAGTCTCTTTTTGTGGAATCTGCTGCTTGCTCTCCATAATTCCAGCGCCTCGTGTCTGATATCTGACGTCCCCATAGGCTCCAGCTCTCAGTTAGCACGCCAATACGATAAATTAAGATGGTGAGCATGATCAACAGTATACCAGCTTAACATCAGTGTGTTGTTTTTGTGTGCATATTAGCATACTGACGTTAGCAGTTAGCTCAAAGCACCACTGTGCCTGAGTGCAGCCTCACAAATCTGCTAGCATAGCTGCAGCTGGTGGAGGCTTAAAAGTTACTGAGAAATAATACTTCCTGCTGGCCAATTACCTGACTTGTGCAGAATTCACTTTATTGTCAATCTTTTCCATTATGTAGCTTGCTGTTGTTTGTTTTGTTGTTGCCGCGGTGGGAGGTCTGGTCTCAGCTGTCCACATCTGTTGAGAGAGACTGGGAGAGCAGATGCCTTTTCCTGATTGGAAGCATTTTAGAAATTGCAGGGAGCCAATCAAGACCAAGTCTGGCTCTGTTGCATTTGCTAGAGTTAGACTAAAACTACCTGGGCAAATATGAAAGTGCAATAACTTTAAGTAGAGTTCTGTATGAATGAGTCCTAAAATCTGCAAATGAGTGAGCGTATTAGCACTTCTGTTTCCCTTGTCTCGAAGTCAATGGGTTTTTTGTCATATGCCTGAAATAAGGTTACGTAACTTCAACAATATGATAATGGAGTCTGGCAGGCAGATAGATAGTCACTTAACTCAAACTCCAGAGTGTGTATTTTCAGAGCAGTGGGCTTTTGTTTTCAGGATAACAAGTTTACATCAGCAGACATCTGTCAGTTATAAACAGCTGATGAACTTACAGTGAAGGTCAGTATAACTACTGTCTGCAGGAAACATGCCTGACCTTCGACTCTGGGAAGGAGGAGGCACTTGTTTCAACCATAGATTATAGATTACATATAGTAGGGATTCAACCTATTTAATACACCATGTGTGGCTCAACTCACTATAGAGGGTTTGCAGGGGCAAAACATTTTGTAACATGGCTGCTTTTTGCAGGGGAAAGTGTGAAAACAGGAGTAACACAAATGATTATCTGCATAAATTAAAGGCAGCTGGACTCGACAGTGATCCGAACAACTAACTAAAGACACAGTGGTTCATGGACATTGACATTTGGCCAAGAATCAGGTCTCCTGACATTCATATGGACCTCATCTCGACAGCGGGGAAGTACACAATGCAAAGAAAACAAAAGTGGTCGCTTGGTTCTAACGTTACCTCAAATTGGGATTTGTTGGCAGAATTAAACACCAAAGGATAGTCTGGCTGTATGTGGAAAGATCTGTACAAGTTTTTTATTTTATTTTTTTATTTTATGACATTATTGGAGAGACTTCTTTGCATGCAGCGGTGTTGCATGATGCATAACTGTTGCACGGAATGTAAATGAAAGATGCAAAATATTTAATTTATAAGTAAACTTAGTCAATACAGTATATAACTTAAATTATGACTTTACCCATTGTTTCTATGAAAAAAAGTTTTAAAAAGTCTTAAAAAAGGCGGTTGCTAACAAGTGGCTAAATAAACTACAGTAGTTGTCGCGGACATTAAACATCATCACGTCAAACACTAGTCACTCGGTGGTGGTTACGCTGAAGTCGTTGTGTCGTTTGTTTATAGCCTGACATTAGCTTTTCACTACCAGAACCAGAGCAATATTAATTTCTGGGTTGGCCTACAAAGATTCATCATGCCCGCAGCACTTTGTCGAACCTGTAGTGCTCAAATCAAATTTAACAATGACTTTATGTCACACATTTGATGGCTAATTTGCATACAGTAAATATAGTGAATTCCCATAATGGAGCCCCTTTAAGACCCAAACGCCTCATTAAGACGGATACATTTTTCAGTGCTTAGGAGAACAGAGACCCAACTGTCGCCCATCACAATCTGGCCCTTAATTGTCAGTGTGTGCTGACAGGCATATGTTCTGGTCACTTTATGTTGAAAGCGCTGTCAGAGGATCCATCTGTGCATGTGTGTGCGCATGTGTACATGCATGAGTGTGATGCATCCATCTACGCTTGCATGCCATTCGCCATATGTGCACGCTCCATCTATGTGTTTGACAAGTGCTCCAGGCCAATGTTGACACTTGGATTAGAGACAGGGTGGAGGAAGAGAAGGGAGAGGAGTTGGACACGAAGCCTGTGTGACCTTCCAAGGGCGGGAGTGGAAATGAACGATAAGGTGGAGGGGAGGGGAGGGGAGGGACGGGCGCAGCGCGCTGCGGGCGGCTGGCGTCGGCCTTCTCTGCATGGTCAGGGATTTAAAGGCCTAAGGAGGGCGTAAGAAGACTGGCACGCTCAGGAGATTCTGGCCCTGAGCTGCCTGGCTCCTATCTCCTCTGTTGGTTTTTATCTATTTTTAGTGGACTGCTGCATGAATCTTCTTTCCCTCATTTGCGATAGACCCCAGCATTTCTATTGATTTTTCTTCCCCTGCTTTACTTACCCATCCAGACTCAGTGGCACGTCCTGGGAAAATTTAAAGGGTAATTTGTCCTGATGTACACAGACGCAGCCATGTTTCAGATATCAGATGTTAATATCGCAGATGAATTTCTCAGCGGAGACTCTAAATCTGATTTTTCTTTGTTGTTCACCTCTGCTCGCCTGCTCTCCCGCGGTACTCGTCCTCTGAGGGAACGGCATACAAAAGCCCCGAGTAAAGCTCCAAGTAACCATTCATTTCCTGCTGACAGATGACAGAGAGTGATGCATAGCCTGTAGCTTTACTTGATTTATCAAAAATACACAAAGAGCACAACAGACGCCGAAAGAAGACAGGGAAAAGGCCATTTGAAATCTGCTGAATGGGTTGCTTTTGAGTGCTATTTGCATAATTGGTTGTTTGCTTCAAAATGATGAATAAACCAAAATACATGCATGAAAAACAGCAATGTTTAAAGGCAAAGCAGTGTCCACTGCCATTCGAGCATGCAGCATAATGTGCATACCTCTGCTACTCTTCTAATGAGATTGAGATTGCAGTGTGTCAGATTATAGTACGATGCAAATGACAAGACTCAGAAAAAACGATTATTTGGTGCCAGAAATACAAGAAAATATGAACCAAAACATTCCAGCAAGCGTCTTGTAACCTCAGTCGTAAATGTAGTCCATCAAAAAATGATTATCTACTCAAACTGAATACTACATGAAGTTAATAAACACTTTTGATTTTTAATAATAAAAATCTCAGGGAGTGCTGACATCGTTCAATTCAGCTTTTTCTCTGCGAGGATCTGACGCTGCTGTTAGTCAACTCGATGCCCCGTTAGCTCTGTTTATTTGACACTGGTAGTGTCAATTTTGACAAGGATTTTTAACTTTTATTTGTAAGTTGTAAAATTTTAGTCTTAGTCGCTACGAGACGAGCATTATCTAGGAATTGTCTTCACATGGAGATAAAATTAATGCCAAATTATTTTAAATGTACAGTACTGATACCAGCACATGACATTTGGTACTTCTATTGTAGAAGAAGAATTCAATATTCAACATTTTATTTATTTAAAGACACACAAACCATGCAAATTAAAATCCTTCCCTCTCTCCTCTTAAAACCTGTCCCAACAACTTGCAGCCTGTCAGTCCGTCATCAGGGCAATTTGTGTCAATCTTTGTGTTGTGGAGGAAACACATGTGGTATCTTTCCTGTTATGTTGCTGTCAGTGTTACCACCCCTGTGCTTGCATACTGTAATATTTCCCTGTCGATAGTCTACAATTCACAAATATAGGTTTCACACTGAGGTTTGTATCTCACACACTGTTGTAGTGCACTAAGTAACATGTTTGTAAGGCGTTTCAGATGCAGCCAGTGGCTGAGTGTTGGCTAATGCCAGTAAAAATCTCAGTAAACAGCCCAGTTATTTCCAACAACAGCTTATCCAACAAGCTAATAAATCACCTGAAGGTGTTGATGAAGTTGTCGCTGCCTCACTTAAAGTTTTGTAGGCTGCAGGCGTGCTAACGTTAGCTACAGGTGCTGTTGGGGATTTAGTTTTCAGGCTATGAAAACTATGCACCCTTTAACTTTTAAATGAACTGTATTCTGTGGTTGGTTAGACGTGTTGTCCTCTTTGCATTTCACATACTGCAGCGAATATTGTCTGTGTCAAGTTTTGAAAAGTTTAAGCACACTTGCATCCGCTTTCAGCTCACTATTACCCCGACTCACTCGCTGCACTCTCTGACGAACAAGCTGCTGATGCTCATTTTAACACTGCTCATTCTTTTTCTCCTTTTCTCTGTACTCTATTACTCTGCATGCACATGCTCTCCCAGATACCAAAATTTGGCATCGATTGACTTAACATGAATTTGTACTCGGTAGTACCGGCATAATTTGGTCAGAATCCTTAAAAGTACAGAGTTCGGAACCCAACCCTTCAAATGTGTACGGGTCTGTTCATGAGTCAAGAGAAATCATGAATTATCTTTTAGAAGGACAAGACATTTACTGTAAGCTCATGAGCTACATTAACATTACATTTTTAGTCCTAAAAGGGAATTAAAAGACAGTTTATTGAATCAGTCAACTTATAAAACTGATATTTACCTTTACCACTTCAGGATGGAGTGTTTTCAGGTGTCTTGTGATTTTTCCGCACATCTTTAATCCACAAGGCGCTCCATCTTAAGTGGCAGTGATACTTTCTTTCAGTTAAAGTGTAAAAGACAAGTGTCCACAAGTCGTCTCTCCTCTTTATTCTCTCTTCTAGTCTTTCCACCTGAAAGGCCACAGGAGAAGGAGTTTGCCAGACTTATTAATGCTTTGAGATGGTTAATTACTGTGATCTAATAGGTTGCTCGCCTGAGCGGAGCCAACTATTTAGCCTTGTCTTTACTCGTCAGGGTATACTGAACAGAAATTTGGTTGTCATTCTTGTTGCCAATATTTTTTTTAATTTATGTCGCTGTCACAATTTGGTCATGAAATAAAAGGAAAGGATGAAAATTTATCGTCAAAATCTTAGTTGATAGAAGTGACACTGGACACCGGCCGCTCAATTCCAGCAAAACATGAAAATGGGTGAACGGTTTTTCGACAAGTCATCTGTGCTGTATCCTTGCATACAGCCAGCCTACTTTCAGTGTGCCCTCTTGTAATGTTCACTTCAGCCGGTAAGCACTTCCGTGGCTGTAATTTTACATACTTAGGCACAAGAAAAAGATGTTCGATGTTCAGCTTTAAGTGCCATTTCATATTCTGGTTCATGAATTACAGGCCAATGTTCTTTGTTTTTCCTGGGATGGCAGCAGGCAGGCAGTCTACACCTTCTCTTACCCAATCAAGCCCCTTTTATAATCAACTGGAGTGTGGTTGGCCCAATCAGAATCATCAGCACGATTGATTTTTCCACTGGGCCCTGGGATAATTAGCCAATTTCAACAAGAAACTGAATTAGGTGATTGATTAGTTCAATATGGGCTTGCCCGAACTCTGGCTTCAAGCACCGCCACTTGACTTTGCATGAAGCAGGGAAGGTGAAGTCTGAAAACGCTCAACCCAATTTGAACTTCTCGGTTGCTGTGCTGATTTTTGGAGAAGGGGGATAAACTAAATCTCAGGAGATGACAAAGCAGAAATAGAGTTCAGCTTGTGAGAAAATCTCTCCGGATTTTCCACTGAACAATAGGCCCATCAGCCGAAGAATCAAACCTCTCCTTTTCACCAATTTCCTACAAAACCCAAGAAGTGCCATGGTACAAAGAATAATCATCCACAGATGTTAGAGGGCAGAGGCGCGGACATCCATCAAGCTCATTGTCACCAAGCTTCCCATCCCTCCAAAGAAACAAAACGCCCTCAAAACCAAATCAAGGAACAATAGTTCCGGTTTTTCAGTGTCCCACTATGGCCGGGGTCAATGCCGAGTTTCCCATCCTTTAGCCCCGACACAAAGTCTCCTTGTCCCCCGGCGAGGAAGATTGACACATCCAGCCCGGCCTCTTCCATCGCTCTCTGGTCCCTCGCCCACATGTGCTTTGTCTCGTCTGCCCTGCCTCATTGGAGCAGTCAGCTCCATTCAGGCAGGTTCACGGGGGGCATTTAGTCATGCACTGTCAGCTCTGCTGTAGTCCTTCTCCTCTCCCTGTGAGGTGTGTCAGGGGAACAACACACACACACACACTCCACCAACCTGATCCAGCCCTGACATGCATGAAACACACAGAAACACACACATGGTCACACACAAAATCACGTGTGAGGGCAAACCGCCGAGGAGGCATGTCAGGAAGACCGATGCAGGCGGGTCGACTTGACATGATTGTACTATTTTTGAGAATTGCACATTATCAAGGGAGAGAAGTGAGCAATGAGATGGAAGACTGTTCTGAAAGAAATTGCAGACAGCGTGTGATCTGTGGCAGAGCTGGAAAGTAACTTAGCACAGGTCCCCAAATAATGTACATCTTTAAGGTTCAGAAACTTTAATGGGCCAAATATTGTTTTTAACTGCATTTACCTGACAGCTCTGTCTACCTCATTTTTTGGTGTATTTTTCTTTTAAGCAAATGTATTCTCCTTTTTCACAACCGTCAAGT
>JAJHUR010072674.1:62900-167349 GCA_027495735.1 Lutjanus campechanus | reverse complement strand
AGCTAAATGTAGGTTATGGTTCGTTTGCACGCCATTTATACACAGTATTACAGTATTTAGGACATTAGAGTAGCCTAGTTTGCCAGTAAAAGAGAAGCTCATTTACAGTCTATGCTTGTGATGTGTGACATGTTGCCTATTTGTTGATATGTTAGAGTTTTGAGACCGAGCGGCAGAGCTCCGATGAAGACTACACCCCCTCTGCTTCTACCGGCAGCCAGCGGCAGGGCGAGCGAAGGGAGGGGCGTGTAGCTGAGTCTGTGTGGAGTGATTGACAGATGTCAGACACTCCGTCAGGCGCTGCTCTGGCTCTGATTGGTTGTTTTGTCCCGGTCGCGGTGGACTTTTGCAAATCGCTGTAGGGGCAGTAGGAGGGACCAATGGAGCTGCTTATTCCCACATTTTACAAGTCTCACATTTTACTCTGTGGCCATATGGACAGTTTTATGAAATAACACAATAAGTTAGTTTTGTTCAAGTTACCAACTGAAGCTTTAACTATGACATTCATGAGATTAATCGCGATTAAATATTTTATTCGATTGACAGCACTAGTTTGTATGGTTAAAAAAAAATGTAGTTTAATTATCTAGTGGCACATGCACAAGAATAGTGTCTGAAATTATGAAGATGATTGCACTTGGTTATTTACAAGCCTGTTGCATTTCTGTGCTGCCATTTTGTTATAGATAGTTATAGTGCAGGTGGCCCTTCTCCCTGTATGCTGCCCTATTTCTTAGTCTATTTTTACATAAGTGAGGGCAAAGGAACACTGACATCTTCATTTGGCTCTCCTAAAAAGCACAAAAATGAATTCACTCTCCATGGTAATGGCCTCAGTGTCCACGATGTCATTAGGATGATGGAGAAAGGATAATTTGCATAATGTTGTTTAAGTAGACACTGACTTTTGAGGTGAAGACTGAGAGTCAGTCTGCAGGTCTATCATTTTAACACTATTTTATTGTAAGCTGAAAGAAATGGACATGGCTGGGCTTATATACCACAAAATGTCCTCTATCTATTTTAAGTGGATGTTAGAAACAGTACTCTTGGTTTGGAAAATGGTGAGGGCAGTTATCAGTTTTCAGAAAGGAGACCAGAGGGTGTGTTCCAGCCATGGTGAAACACAATCTTCACTCTGGCAAATGTCTTAGAAAACAGATTTGACCAGAAAATTCAAAAGGACCAGGCAAGATTTAGTTTTGAAAACAGAACAGTGGTACAACTTTTCATGGTCCTGCTGACAATCAAGGAAATTCAAGAAGTCTTTTGAGGCAATCATTTATTTTAACAGGAACATCATCTGCCCTTGGAAGCGTTTTGGATGCTCCAAATTTGTTTCTCTCAGTCTTCTGCGTGACAGCTTTATTTTTTTCTTTGGAGAAGCCTTGAGTCTCTTCTTGGTACCTTTAGAAGACGAGGAGTTTATGAACTCATTCACAAGTGTTTTTTTCTTGTTTTTTGCAGAAATAAATGAACTTAACAGAACCCTCCATCAGATTCAAGAGCCACTTCTAACCACATAAAAATGTTGGAAAAGTATGCTTTATCTTTAAGTCTAATTGAAATAAGTAGTTTGTTATACTGTGGCATACATATCTGCACTATAAGGCACAAGTCCTGTGTTCTGTCCTGTACTTTGAGAAAACAAAAGTGAGAACTTTTTTGGTTTCATGATGGTGCCCCTTAACATTGCATTAATTTATCAGACTGTATAGTTCACTTTAAACCATATCTGCAACAGCAGCCTGTTACACAACAGCCACTGAACAACAACCCACATTAGCTTTCCTGCTAAAAATCTTCTTCTCAACTTACAAACAAACATGAACACATCATGTCCTGCACCAAACAAATACACACTGGGGAAAAGTGCCCCGTTAACCTCAGTTTGCAGGCTGGATGGCTAATTAGCTCATCGACAGCAGCACATTAAACAGCATAATAAACTTACATGTAAGTGTCATTTTGATCTGCTTAGATCTTGGTGTGGTCCATACGCTTCAATACCAACCATTACAAAATACTATCAGCCAATCAAAAATTATCATTATTATTATTATTATTATTTTGTAATGGCATCCTTCAACCATTGTGGGGCATAATAGGATTCCAGCTTGTGACATTCAGTAGGCTGAGAGACAGCCTTCATTTGCATAATTTCCCATGATGCATTGTTCACAGTTTAAGTTTGTATTTTATGTTCCAAAATGCAAATGTTACTGCTTGTTAGTGTTTGTGATGTGTTTGGCATGCATTTGTAATATGTTTGGTTAGGCTGGCTTATATCGGTAACTGTCATTTTTGAGCTGGTTTATTTTATTTGATATGCATAGAAATAAAGTGTGTGTGATGTTGGAACCATGGGCAGTTTTTTTTTTTTCACAGTTAGTATTTTTAATTCCTTTTTAAAGGAGCAACAGCAGTCTAAATAGCAATTTGGAGCTATGGACTGTATTTTAAATAGGGTGTAATCCTGTTTAAAATCCGATCAATGGTTGAAGTGAGTTGTTTCCCCCTCCCCTTTCCTCCCAAGATGGCAGAGATGGGCAGACTGCAAGAGCTCCACAGGAGCACAGAATGAGTACAATCTCGAAAAATGACAATCACAAGTGACAAGGGGTCTCCAACTGTAAGTTGATCAGTTTTTTATAAGTGTCAGTTGTCTGTCAATGTAAAGTTAAGCCCATTATCCTGAAACAAAAACAAAAACAAAAGCCCACCGCTCTGAAATAAAAAACTCTGGATGATGAGTTAAGTGGCTGCCTGTCTCACTGCCGGCCAAACTCTACTAACAATTTGCTCAATTTAGCAGTTATAAACATCTACTGCTTCTACGAGATTATGAATGATTTCTTACGACTCATAATCAGGCTCTAACTGATTCGGTGAAAATTCTGCATTCATTTGAACTTGGTTAATGTTAAACAGACATATAAAATAGTTGCTCCAGTCTGGAATGGAAATTTAAAAGGAGGACACCGCAGCAGTAATGCTCATGCCAAGTGAAGCAAGTATTTCAACTTGACATGTTTCCTTGCTCTCTGATGACACATTGTGGTCATTTTATGATTTATAACAGTAAATATATCATAGATTTCTCCTTTAAATTCTTTATATTTTGTGTGGTGGACTTTAATCTTGGTTTATTTCCTGGTTTAATGTAGTAGAACTCACTCCGCTGCGCAGTTGTGCAACCTTTCCACACTATCTATTTCAATCATACTCGTCAACATAACATCACAGAAGGGTCAGAACTCCAATCTATCCTCCTCCTGAGGCCACATGGTATGGTGGTAACTAGGTGCAAATTGGAAAGGGATACTCATGGACATCCACATAGCTTAACTTTGAGGACGAGAGAACTCAAAAACACAGCACAGTTAGGCCTGGTAACCACTACTACATAATAATACAAAACTTCCCTGAAATGCATTTTATAGCATCTTTTGTCTGCAGCAATCCTTTAACCATTATTCAGTACACAAATACAATAAACAAGCTAACAAATACGCATTTAACTCATTTTTGGCAGGATGTCATCAGAAAAATATCAGTGTGGGAAAAACACATCTTTTCTTTTCCTGTGTGGGAGAGTCTGAACCTTGCTGAAATGAGCTTCCATATCTGTTTAGCAGCCTGCCTCCTCTGAGCTTCTGCTCAAGACTGTCTCACACATTTCTTTGTCCCAGACAGTTGTCCTCAATCTTAACCTGAAATGTGTCCCATGGAAACAGGTACCATGGATCTTGGTCATCCTGCTGAAATCCTAAGATGAACTAAGATGAATAAACTGTGTTATATACTACACATCATCAGTGGGCATGCACATATAACCATTTATAAATAGCCCTGTTTTCTAAACATCATATTTACTGTATATAGGGAGATAGTGGAAATCACAAACACAGGACTTCATCATGTACATGTCATTGTGACTCCAGGTTCTTTTGTCTCTTGGAGAAATAGACAGATGAAATGTCTCGAGAATGTGGCAGATATGTCAACTCTAAGACCAGCAAGCAGACGGCCTGTAGCCGAGAATCTTCTTACAGTGGGGAAATAGGGCCATGATTTACCATGTTGTCAATCTGCCCTGGAAGTCACAGTGTGAAATACATAAATCACATTTAAACCATGTACTATGAATTGGCCTTCTGCTGAATAGTTGGGTTAAATGCAGTCCATGCCAAACTAAGCAACCTACAGGGGCAGAGAGGAACATATTAATTGACACTGCTGTGGCATTCAACCAACTTAGCAAGAATGAATCATCATTACTATGCATGAAGGCAGCCAAAAAAAATGTAAAAACTGAGCAGTGACAGGAGGAAAGCAACCACCATTTAAAAGAGAAAATGGTAAAGACAGCTTATAAAACTTCAGAGGATATAGGAAGTGATTCCAACTGTCATCTAATCAAAACTGAGCACAAAGAAAAAAGTAACTTTCTTAACTTATCCAAGATGACTTCCAGTACATGTGCCTAATTATAGTTAATTCCTCTACACTTAACCTTCTTTATTATGAGTCAGCACACTGGAAAAGGTTGGACTTTAATCATTCATTCAGTAGCACTTATATGACATCTCAATCCACTGAAAACCATCTATATATTTTACTTAAAATGCCAAATTATATATTCTCTACATTTTATGCTCACTAAACATTTTCAAAACCCCAGTAAGTATCCTCAAAAACTGATTACCAGCCATACAAAAAGGCTAGTTTTCTCAGTTCCTGTTACACTGACATTTTGGAGATACAAGATTTTCAGCAGACAGTGATGATTTGTTACTGTGCTTACACTGGCAGATGGTGACACCTCTCCAATAATTTCCATGAAAAGCATTTTGAGATGGTGTGTTGGAGTTTACTCAGTGATATGTGATAAGACTAGACATACACTGCTCTCCAGTATAATGCAGCAATCCTGCATTCAGCTGAAGTGCACCATGGCACATTTTGTATCCTTTACAGCAATAACTGAATTACTAACCATTATGTTTATTTTATTCAAAATAAAACAGCAAATATGAATAATACAAACAGCATTAACTCTCCTATGGGTAGGTACATTTAATGAGCTACTTTGTAAAGCTAATCTAGTGATAATCTACTTGTAACTGAGGCCTGGAAAAAAAAATCTTACATTTCTGTTTTATGAGAACAGAAACCAGTCTGCTGACAGTATTTTATTTACTGAAGAGTGGTTTGGTGTGACACCAAGCCTTCAGGTGACTTGAACGTAAACCCGTCCATGGCTGTCGGAGACACACTAGACTTTTGATGGAGTATGAAGAGGGAGAGAGTCTGTGTATGGAGGAGGTGGGTGGGAGGGAGGGATGGATGGATGGATGGATGGATGGATGGATGGATGGATGGATGGATGGATCAGACAAACACAGGACTTTCACCCAAGGGGGCTGGCATCAAAACTACGTGGTTAGGCTTATGAAAAGATCAAGGTTTGGGTTAAAGGTACCTTTCGTAGACCACTTGACATAAGTAAAGTAAGCATAAATTCTACACACTTCACTCAGAAAAAGCTGAAGACAATCTCCCAGCTGCCACTGATAAAACTGGGAAACACTTAGAGGTTAAAAAAAACTTCAATTGTTGAACCATTCTAAAGTCTTTGGTGCGGCCCTTTATATTGGGGCGTTGACATTGCATGTTTACTACTGAGTAAATCTTCATGTCTGGTAAGGCCTGTCCTCGAAAAAATTTAAGAAGCCGAGGTTTGTTAACTGCTGTTCCCACTGCCATTCTAGCATCTTCCTTGTATTTAAGAATGCCCACATGATTGGCATGCGACAGGATCTCTGAATGTTGCAAGACTAAAAGTCATGTGAAGTATGTAATGGAACTCAAGTAACACGAGACATGTGAGGCAGGTAACATTATGAAACTTAGTGCTGTAGACTAAACACTGACTTTTGGTTTCATGTGGGACATGAAGACCGGCATCTTGGGTGAAGGTCTTGTGTTTGATCGACCCATCCATGCCCACCACTTCCTCCATACACAGACTTTCTCCCACTTACATCACCTGACATGGACGTGTTAACATTGAAGTTAAATGAAAGCCCATTGCATCCCATATAGCCACTAAAGGGTATCTTCTGCGTCAGCATGAAGTGGTGTGACGAACCATCTGCATTCCTACAGTACAACATAGGAATGAGAACGGATTGTATGTACTCACAGCAAACATGATAAAAAGGACTAATCTTGACACCATCAAGATTGAATTTCTTAGAGACAAATGACTGTGCATGCTCAAAATAACTTTTAAACACTATCCAACTATCAGTTGGAGTGGCAAATGCCATGGTAAGCTGCAGCATGTCACAATCACTGTACATCTGACACTGACATTATAGACAGTGAAACTCTGGGCTGTCATGGGGTTATAAAAAAAAAGCAAGGGGGAGACAAAGGCAGGAAATGATAGGGAAGGAAAGAACAAGAGAGTCAGTTGTCAAGACACATTTTCATTGTGGGAAAGATTTATTTTTGTTGCCTGAGTTACCACATTTTGAGAACATCTGATCAGTCACAGAGTCAAAGGAGAAGGAGAGGCTCTGATGTGCAAAGAGCATTGGATAAGGAGTCAATTATACAACTGTCCAAATATCATTCCTCTGTCTCATTCACACACCCTCTCTCTGTCTGTCTCTCTGTCTCTGTCTGTAATGGCTCTCCTCCGGCTGAACGTACTGTAGCCTCTCCAATTTGCTGGTCTTTCAAGTAAAACCAAAAGGAGTGCTAGTGAGAGAATGACAAGTCGACAGACAGAGAGACAGAAAGATGTAATAGAATTAGGAAAGTGCCGACATTGTTTGACATTATTGATCTAAGCTCCCGTACACTTATCCCTGATGTTGACAAATGGATTTTAATTGCTCAGATCCAAGGTAATGTGAGCTGTCCTCTGTCAATCATTTGCATCAGACAGTGCCAAAATGTACCAGGAGGTTGACATAAAGACTTTGACAAAGCTATAGGTCTACAGTTTTACCAGCGGCACTGTGAGGCTGCATTAAAGACCAGCAGTGCTTTCAGGTAACATCAGCAAACAAATAATAATGTTAACATGCTATTTTTTATCACCATCTTTGATATTTCTCAGGGCGCCCCTGTAGCTCAGTTGGTAGAGCATGCGCCCTATGTACTGAGGCTATCAGTCCTCTGCAGCGGCCGCTGTTTTGACTCCCACCTGTGGCCCATTTACTGCATGTCATCCCCCTCTCCACCCCCTTTCCTGTCATATCCTCAGCTGTCACCTATCAAATAAAAGCAAAAAGAGGCCAAAAAATAATTTTAAAAATCCTTGGTATTTCTCAACTTGGACCCTATTTTTCTGTATCTAAGTGACTAATAGGGATTTTTTTTTTCAATTGGACTGGTATTGAGTGAGAGTGTCACAGCTGCCAGAAGCTGTCAACGTTTCCTTTATTATTTATTAATCCTTCAAAACACCAAAAGTAACACAATGACACAAACAAAAGCAATTAAGTCAAACAAGAGAGTTAAATTACTGTAGGAGTCTGGTTGCCTTGAACAGAGTGATATAGCATCTGTTTCTGCTTAAAATCAAAAGGATCTTAAAGGTCTATCTCTTTAGCAAATCTCAAATAATGATAATAACAATCTGAGCCTACCAGTGGCCAAAACAAGCACTTTTAGTGGACATACTTTAACAGTGAGCAGTTGCCTGCATGGACTTCACTGCAGCTGAGTTTGACGAGTTGCATAGCTGTAACAGCAGTCAAACTGACTGGTACAGATGTCCACAGAACTCCTTATTTAAGAACAATTTCAACAACTTATAGTATTAATTTAGATAAGTAAACTGGTCTTAATATAGCTTATTATTTGTAGCAGTCTTACTGGTGTTGGTTTTAATCATTTACTATTCCTTTTAAATATTCTACTTAATATAGAGATCAGAGTTATTTGTTCACTTAAGCTATTTTCGTTGTGACTCTACCTGTGTCACTACTCATAACATGTAGTCTGATTTCCGTGTGGGTCTTGAAGATGGAGGATGACAGTCCCCAAAACTGTCCAACCAACATCAAACAACTTGACAAAAGACTTCCGCAAAATATACTAGTGTTCCCTCACGCTGAGCTTCTCCCAAAATCCCATCTCTCCTCACTCCTTGCCTCTTCCAGGTGCATTTAAGGAACTGCAAGATCCTTCATGATGGCAATAGACTTCCTGGTCGATGGAGGAGAAAGCAAACCCATGAGCTCGGCTCGGCATTTGTCTGTTTACCATGCTAAGTAAATGTTGAAGTTACAAACAATAAAGATAAATCATTCACCATAAATCATCTGTTTGGCTTGCTGTAGCCTAACTTTTCTTTTGCCCTCAAAATTTTATTTAATTTTTCATTAATATTTTTTTCTGTGAGAAATTTAGTGCACTTCCCTATTTTTTTTTATTTTTTTATGGTGTGCTTACTTTGTACATAGCCTCCAATTATTTTGGAGGGGATATGGTATGTAAATGCACATGCATAAAGAAGAGGGTTGCAGTTCATTGCAGGCACTAGAACACAGGCAAACTGCGCAGCAAGTGCTCCTCTGTGATATATAAGGCACTCAAGTCCACAGAAACCATAAGTAACAAGGAACAAAATGTTTGATAAATCCATCTGTCTTCTAACTTCAACAATGTTACTCCCCAGACACAAGAAAGTTCTCTTCTGTGCTGTCATGGCAATCATGTTTCTAAAAGTTATCAACACATCTGCTACATCCACCTTTTACAGCTTTCACTCTCCATGGTTCACTCTCCATGGCTATATCTTTGAGATCACAGGTTGGAGCAAGTGCTTTGTTGTCTTTATGTATATTAGTTAATACTCAGTGGATACTACATTTAAATGCTGAAAACACACGCATACAGCTGGAGATTTAATTAAAATAAGGCAGCAAAAGTTTCACGGACAATTAGTGCATATGCAACCTTGCTCCTGGACTCCAGTGTCAGTGTCATTTCAGGCTACAATGTCTTAGCCTCACCCAGAGATGGTGCCATGCTAGTGCCTTGGGTGCATATCCACCTTACCAATTTAATTGAACAGCTGCTCAGCATCAAGATTCATACACACGTACCGACTTCCTTGAGTCTGATGGCTCCTTTATTGTGACAAATATGGGGGCAATTTATTGGTCTCCCTGGACAGTAAATAGAAGGTTACATGCAGCACCAGGGCTTTAATTGCATTGTCAGGAGAAGGTAACGTCTAGCCATGGCAGCTCGGATGTGTGCACATGAAGTTGTATGGACGTACACATTCACACACCACCTACAGTTTGTATGCACACACCGTTTGTGTCTGAATAAATGTTCACATATGCACACTCTGCACCCACACGCACACGCATTGTGCTTTCTAGAAAATGTTTGTCAAGGTCCTCTTTCTATGGATTCTCTCCCTTCCCACCGGTTACACCTCACTGCAGGCAACACAGGACAGGCACAGACAGAGCTGTTTGCAGAGGCTTTATTCTGATAACACTGTCGGAGCATCAAGTGGATTACTCAAGTTATCCGGTTGGCACATATATCTACCTTTATCCACCAATCTGTTGTTAGGGGAATATTAGGCCGCCATGTGTAATTAATGTACTCACAAGAATAGGTTTGGTGATGAAGAAAAAGTATCTCCAAACATATCATGTTAGTGATTTTTTAAATAAGGAAAAACATAAAATATGATAAATTAAATATATATTGGGATGCTGTACTCACCACATCACCACAACATCTTTGTTTTTACACTGTCTAGGAACCATGAATGTCTGAATATTATTTTTGTGCCACTCCATCAATGGATTTACAGGATGCAAAACATGTGATTATACAATATGCAGTTCCGACTAAGCAATCTGATTGGTCAACTAGATGGTTAGAATTTGATCAAATCAGCATGATAGTATAATATGCTCATCACTAAAAATATAACTCTCCCAAGTAATTCATGGTGCTGTTAGATGGATAGACCATGCTACAGGTGTGTGCCTCCCTTGTGTGTGGCAGGTTTGAGAGCAAATAGCTCTGTGACCACAGTGAAAATGTTGTTTTTGAAAGGGTAAAAGTCAACATATGGATTGAAGCAGAGTATTTTACTAGATCAAAACAGGTTGTACAGTAGTAGGGCAGCATAGCTCGATATTTCATGACAGTCATTCATTTGTGATAAAAGCACCAAATCTGGTAGATGTGTTGAAAGGTACATTAGAAGCAACTCTGGATATTTTGCCATTTCACCATTTTGTGGCATTTTCTTTCATTTAGTATCACCTTATGTTGTACTAAAACTCACTTTTTTTCACTTTATCTTGCATGTAAATAGTATTTATGGTACTGAAAACATGAAAATAGCAGCTTGGAGGTGGCCAGAGTGTTCTATGCCAGTCAGCACAGGTAGTCAAGGTCACCAGGGTGCCAATCTGCAACAGCACAACGTCCAGATAAAGTTATATATGTGCCAAATTTGTGGTTTTATCACAACATTAACAACAGGTTAGGTACGCTTTCCTACTAACAAAATTGTAGGTGTTTACTTATTTGCTTCAGTACTAGGGTCTAGATTATGTCTGATATTGCATATAGGTCCAGTGGAATACGAAGGTTTGACCAACTGCTTTGAAAAACGGCTGCCCACCCACCAGGGGGCAAGTTTACGATGGTCCAATATCTAGATTTGTTTCTAATAAATCTATCAACACATCTGCCAAATTTGGTGTTTTTTTATTTATTAAGTGAACTTTTTTTTTCTGTGATGCTGCTCCACTAAATTTTGACATCGGGACTTTACAACTCTCTGGAGTTAATCAAAATGTTTGGATCACATGGAGAGTCTATTCAGCATCCTCCATCAGTTGTGCCAGTGCATGTTACAAGCACTACTACTTTAAAAAAAACATATCAAGTTCTAAAGCTAAAGAAAATGTTTTTTTTTTCCAAAGCAGATATCCTACTTACAACAAGATTGAACTAGCAGAGCAATTTTGTGTTTGTATGTGTGGTATTTATTTAGTTTGAGAAATCCCACAATCTCTAGAAAGCATTAAGGCTAGCTCAAGTTGACAGGCTGGCCAACAGGGACAAGAAATCCTCTCTGTTGCTAAGTGGTTACTAAGGATCAACCTACTTGCTGGAGTAGTAAACTAGGCTTCGTTACATAGGAGTCTATTGACGTTTTCCAGTTATTAGTCAGATGCTGAGTGTTTCCAGGCAAATGGAGCACTAGCAAAAAGTGCTTTTATTTATTTTAATAGCAAAATTACCCCACAATATAAATACATTTTGATTGTCATATTTTGTTTGTAACTGTTGTATAATCACAATATTACACCATGGGGAGAGCTTTACTGTCACTGGCAGCATCACAAAAGCACACCCTCTCGTGTAATTTTGTTGTAAAAACTTGATTTGCACCCCAGCAAATGTCAGAGGATCACCAAAGTCCTGAGGACTTATCCCCTGGACAGCATGGATATCTGTACAAAATATCAAGGCCAGTATCTTAGTAGCCATATTGGATTTGAAATAGAAAGGATATTTGGGGTATTTTCTTTTTATTTGTTTTTATTATTTGATTGTAATTTTACAGTAATTTTGTTTGAATGTAAAAACAGTTTTAAATAGTATGTAAATATAGAGAGTTTTGGTGGTGGTCGAGTTCAAGTAAGAAAAAATCTACAGTTTACTCTGCTATGACTTCTGTTGTGCTGACTGTGTAAAGAGTTTTGAAAAAGTGAACTCAGCATTGTAAAATGGGTGTTACCAATTGTAAAATTAGACCTAATCAAACGTGTTATTATCGTGTGAGGCGAGTCTGTACTGATCCATTAGCCCCTTGTAATCTAATGTTCTGTTTCACACGGCCTTTGAATTCTAATTGGTTATTTAAGGCTTGACTTATTTTGGTGGATCTTTAGTGGATTTTCACAAGCTGGTTGTCAAAGCTATCCTAGTATGAATGACCTGTATGTGGATGGACTGTTTGCAAGTGCCATGGTTAAATAGGCTGTGCATCATGTTTAATTTGGAAGCCCTGAAATCTAATTTTTTTTTTTTACTTGTAAGTGTTTTGATCTGTTTAGTTGCCATTCACATGGTCTAATACTGAACCAGTCATACACAGACACTTTTAAATATGTGTTTTAACAGAACTGACTGAGTCATAATGGGGTTTTTGAGGGATGAAAAGAACTTAATGAGGCTCCATTATCTCCTGAGATGGTATAATGTAGTACATGTTTTCATTCATGGTGTTTGACAGTGTATTTCTGCCACTGTCTGCTCTGTGTGAGGACATAAAAATGTTAGAAGAGGAAAAAAAGCTTTAAAAATCTGCAAAACTATCTGCAGTGGACCACTGATTTGTAAAAGCATAGTCACTGTGAGTGATCCAGGGCTGTGTGCATTCAAGTAGAGCAAAGCCAAGCCTATCTTTGCTCATATGCAACCATTCTGCATTAAAAGTTTACATTCATTGGCAACTATAAATGCTAAAGCAGGAAGTTTTGTGACAGTCATCAAAGAAAAAAGAAAGGGTGCAGAGGCCATGGAGGTGGACGGCGTAACCATAACATACCTTACCTTACGTTAAGGGGACAGCTTACCCCAAAATAAAAAATACATGTTGTCTCTCTGGCCTACAGTTCTATTTATCTTTCTTTTCTTTTTTTTTTTCGAGGGGTGTGACTTGCAGAGTTGCACTAGGCTTGTGGTGCTCAAAGCCAAACCAAATCATGACCCAGTTACTCAAGATAATCCACAGACAACATTATTTCTGTTAGTTCTCTTCTTGCTCGCAGAAAGATTTTACTCCTCTGGAAGTCCTCTGCCTCCCTTTCGACATCATCCCTGTTAGAGGACAAGAAAAAATCTAATTCTCCATTCATGGATCAGCCCAAAGATTTTATGCTACCTGGCTGCCCCTTTTGTCTTGTTTGAATTAATTTACAGTGCTACCCCATGATTAAGACCACTTGTATTATCAACATATCTTAATTTTGATTGAATGCTATATGTGTGGATTCATATACATATGACAAACGAGTTTTATGTTCCCTTAACTGCTAAAATGTATACACCATAATATGTTATTTCACTCTGAACAATTAATTTGTACATGGTGTTTTGTACTTGATGTCCCTAAGCCTGGCACTGTGATGATAGAATATATTTTGTCTGGAGTTCTGAGTATTTCATGTAAAGCTCCCTAACCTTTATATTTGGATTTTGTTTTTTGTTTTTTTGTTTTGTTTTTTTAAATCACCTTATACTTGCCATCATTGCCATCAAGGTTTGTCTTGTTCATTATGATTTATCTTTAACCTTGTGTGCATCAGCAGTGGGTAAAGGGTCGGGGGGGAGGGAAGAAAAATAGGAAAAATATCAAAATATGGAAAGACAATAGCTTTCATTGTAATTGCATTTGTATACCTTTGAACAAACATTATTCCTTCCCACAAAATATTATTGATGAAAAAAAGACAATCTACAGACCTTGTTGTGAACAGTTGTTATGAACTTCTTTCTTTCTGCAGTAGAATCAACTGAACCAACATTCTTTCATTCTACTAGAATGAAAGTTGTTTCCACATGAAACTGCTCACAAGGTCTGTGGATTATCTTGAGAAACTGAGTCATGATTTTTGGAAAGAGACAGCGGTTTTGAATTTTTTCAAATGTATTTATTTATTTATTTGTGCTTTGAGCACCCCGGGCTGAGAGCCATTTAGTCCCATTATACTGGAGAGAGGGCAGACATGTCTCCCACCCATATCCCCAAAAATCAGCAACAAGCATCAGAACAATCTAGATGGATAAACAGCACTACAGGCCATTTGAAAACGATGTATTTTTGATTCGGGGGTGAACTGTCCCTAAAAGTTAGCTTGTTTATGACAATTAGGTGACATTACAATTTTCCCAACTTATCAAATTGTATAACTTACACAACATTGTTGCATGTGAACTCTCTCATGACAGCAACAACAAAAGACAGTTTGATGGCATTCTCAAGTAGCAGTTATCTATATTGTTAAGCAACCACCATTGCCAGTGAAAATCTTTCTCTTACATGACATGGCAGAAATCATGTTAATATACACAAAAATATGAAAGACAGTGCATAGGAGTTTCATATTTTTGTTGATTTTGGAGGCTCCTGTGGACGAAAGCAGTGTTTCCTCCACAAAACCACAAAATATAACATGAAAAAATTAAATTATCCAAATATAAAAATCCCTCTGCTATTTTTTAACAAGCTAACATACTACTCACTGTCTGTTTGGCCGGGAAAATGTAAACACAGGCTTGTTTCATCTAATTTCACAGAGAATCTGACCCAGGGACAGGCTTTAAGAATAACTACACAGAAGCCAGTCTTCTCATAGATGGTCTCGTTTGCTTATGTGGGTCATATAGAGGCATCAGTATTAAACTGAGATTGTTTCATAACCAGTTAAAAAGTCCATGTAGTAGTTTTAAAGTTTTATTTATGTCATACTAGTCAACTTCCTTCCTCGCTCTCTGATGTATCCAAAGTATCCAGTGTTTTCCCGGAAGTTAAAGCAACCAGCAGTTAAAAGGAAAGGCACTATTACCTACTATTCTCCCAGTTTTTGGTGGAAACATTTAGGATGATGTAAGTACACAACTCAAAAAAAAAAAACATATGATGCACATCTAGCATTTTACGACATTTTAATGCAGAAATCTTACATATTATAGCTTTAACTCATAGGAGATAAAGTTGGCAGGGCAGAGTGTCTGGAGTGTAACAAGAGAAATGAGAGGACCAACCAACAGATGCAGGCATGTGTTGTGTAGTTTTATTAGAGAACAACCTCAACCTAGACCGCACTAGGTCCAGAGAGGCTGAGCTTGACTTGGTCAAATTTGGCTCTGCAGTGATCTCTATTTGATCTAGTTGGCTGGTGCTTAACATATCTACAAACAGCATGAAACAAATCAAAAGGTCACTGTAAATCCATGAATTCAGTATATGTAGGTCATGAGATGAGAACTGATGTCCTAAAAGAAAACTTTTGGTGTGCTGGTAACAGCCTTTGCAAATGACAAATTCAAAAACACAATTTATTTTGAAACTGCAGCATCAGAGAATTTATGTATTCAGCAGAGACTCCAAAAATTATCTACATAATTACAATTTATCCATGTCACAAGAAATCTCAAAGAGACAAAAACACTTTGAAATAGCATATGGTCTGTTGCTCACTTTACCTAGCTCCATCTTGCTTGAATTTGTGGGTGTTTGGAAGTCTTAAAAGTGCTCAGAGGAGCGGAAGATAGTAAAGCAAACTCTAACTGAATATGACATAATGAGTGCCAGAAAGAAGTGAAAAGTCTAATGCATAACTCTCTAATTGGTGTCTGCTTTGGCATGGGGGTGGAAGACCACCAGAAGGATAGAGCACAACTGGGGATAGAAGCAATAAATAGGAAGGAGCAGATGGTCTACTCAAGAGGACAGACACCCAAATGCATCGAACAAACTGGACACCATAAAAGTTGGAAGTAGGTGTGTGTGTGTGTGTGTGTGTACATGTTTGTGTGTGATGGAGGGAGGGAGAGAGTGTGTGTGTCACTGTCCTGGACATGTATTTATGCCAGTTAGTATGCATGTTAAATCCTGAGTAGTGATTGCTGTATGTTAACAATATATTCCAACTGTTCTCTTCCCAACTTGTCAAATACTGAAGTTTTGTCACCGTCCCTCAGCGAGTCACACAGACACCCAGGATACCCTTTAGCATCCGTATGACACGCACTGGGCTTGTCATTCACTCCAATATTAACCCATTCATGGTGCCGTAAGATGCTGTGAGCAGTCTACACCTGCACTCAATGCACCTGCATTATGATGTGTGAACAAGAGTCTCCAATACCTGCTCAACAAAATCCTCTCACATGGTGGAAAACATCGGACTCTGGGAGATACCCTCATGTTGCCCAGATGGCAAGGAAATATCTTTCGATCCCTGGATTCTCAGTGCGCTCCGAACATGTCTTTTCCTCTGCTGGGAATAAAAAGAGATCATCAGTGGCCTCTTCACATGTGGACCATCTTGTGTTTTTGGCACATAACCTGCAGGCCTAAGGCCTTACAATGACAGTGGAATAAAATGCTGAGTCCATCTGAACATTTTTATTTTTTATGCTGGAGTTTTCTGAGTTACAGAATCAAGAATGTAAGTAGCCTACTTTTCTGTTTTTACTAGGTTTTACTGTAAATCATACCTCAGGGTTAAAATATTTTATTGTCAGAATTTCTAAACTGTGTGCATTAATTATATTTAAACCAGAGATAATACCTCACAGTAAAACTCCTTCCAGTTTGTGTTAGACTTTTTGTTTTGACCACCAATATTGCTGGAGATATGTTGTAATAGTCATATAAGCGGGGGTGTAGTGCTGTTTGGTGAAGTACTGGAGCGCACCATGTGATGTGCAGATGCATGCAGACGCACACTTAAATTGTGGCCCATTTGAGATCACTTACAAGTTCAGATTGTAAGTGTCTGAGAACATTATGGAAAGAATCTCTACAGAGATAGACCTTTTTGTTGAAGAGTAAGATATGTTTTGTTTACCTACAGTCAGCCCTTGTAACGGTCTTGTCAGAGCCACTAGATTCCATTTTCAGAAACAGTAATTTTATCATCGTAAAACCCATCATTCAATCTTGACAACACAGAACTAATCAAAAGTGTCTTTGTTCATATATCCAGTGTTTCAGCAATCACCAGCTCTGGTTAGGTCGAAATAAACTTGTAATTCTGGAAGCTAGATGTTAAATTATCAGGAGAAGAGTGAGTGGGAGGATGGACATCACGTGCGCAATGCAGCACAAGTAATCATTTCATTGTCCTTTCCTCATTCAGACACACAGAGATGTGATCATATATAACACAACAAAAGGTTAAATGCTAATTTAACAGCTTCTTTCAGTACTATGCATAGAGCCACTGAGCCAGATGTGCCAATAATGTCATTCTTGCAAATCACTGTTTAATTCAGCTCTGTGCCCAGCCTGCAGCAAATGTCAATGTTGGATAAAAAACAATTACAGGTAAATTCACTGTTTACTATTATTATTATTTTAAGTATGTTATTTTATTGTAGATATTTTATATGGTCTGTTTGGTATATATACAGATATTCTAGTACAAACCTATGTTTTTTTTAAGAGGGAAACTTCAAATGTCATTTTTGGCCACTTATGACAGCCCGAACACAGTACGTGAATCAAGGGTGCGTTTGGCTTGTCTGTTAATCTTCCACATATTACAACTAAACAGTATATTATATTTTCTGAAAACAACTGAACTGAGAAACATTTTGAGAAACAGGCAAATGTTGTGCCCTTTAACAGGGAAACAGTAGTGAGAGAGTGAGGAAAACCACACGCAGCTGTCGTTCACTTGTTGTATTGAAATATTTTGCACATAATACATGCAAAATTTACTTATATTTAACAAGAAACACATTCAGTAACTCAGTATCAGTAACATAGATACCATTAGCAATATAAATTTTTTTAAACTTCTAAAATATTTAAATTATTTTTTAAAACTTAATTATTCCATGACCAGTGACTTATGAAATGTCTTTTTAGCTTATTAACGTATTTCTAGTGCCACATGAACCATTTAATAGCAAAATTAGCATTTTTACCTCACTGTTTAAGCGTTAATGTAACAGTAGCTAGCTTAAATAGCAAGCCTGGAAAGGTAAACAGTCCAATATGGCCGCGCCGCCACGCCGGTCTCTAGCTTAAACTCATCGTCAAGAAACTCTTTCAACAATAAACCAGTACAAAACATATCATTCCTTCCAGCTAACATCACATTAACAAAGGGTAAACTATTACTAACGTGTTTTATAAAGTTTATATTGCTTTGTGTACGATAGTTACCTTAAACAGGGAAATAGTAGTGGGAGAGGAGTGAGGAAAGATTGACACAGCAAAGCACGTCTCTCCTTACCGGAGCCCTGAGGCATTACCAACAGATCACTGAGCAATCGATCTACCTAGACAAGGCCATAAGGCATTATCAACAGATCACAGTATAATCAATACTATAATCAAGCTACTCATATGAGGCTCTGCATCACCTATCTTTGTTCGTCAACTTATCTAACTAGCTGCATATATTAACAATAATCAGTACTGGCACACATTAGTAATTAATAATGGAATTAAATGTTACAAACAGATAACACTAACAGTAATAAAGAAGTATGAAATTAACCTTGTTTCACCTGGGCATTAATAAATCTGAGATTAATTACTTTTTTATTTTTTTTTGTTTGGTCACATGTCACCTGTCACACAAAGTGGTAACAGATCAGAACAGCTTGGTTTTAGAGTTTGATCAGAGTTTCAGACGGCTCCATTGGAGACCGGAAACACAACAGCAGCCGCCTGGTCATGTCTGGAAGGGAACTCCAGACCAGAGCATGTGAGCGGAGCGGAGCGTGGAGCGGGTGGTGGAGCGGAGCGGACGAAATAGGTTGGAGCGGGTCTGAGCGCAGAGCGGTTTTCAATTCAAAGGCCGGAGCGGGGATTTTGCTCCGCTCCAGTTCGCTCCGATGCACTCACATCAATTAAAAATGTTGGGTTATAACATTTGTAAAATAACATTTAGGCTATTTGATTTTAGTGTGTAAAATTAAAAATTACGGACAGTGCAATGAACTGCCCTTTGTGACTTTCTGACGCTTTGTGGAATTAACAGAATCGAATAATAGAAGGGATATTGCGGGGAGCGGTGTGTGTGTGCGTGCGTGTGTGTTGTCTCTGTGTGCGTAGGCTATATGTTTCAACTTCACCACGGAATCGCCGAGACGAGGATTGCACATTGTGTGATAAAAAGTGGGATAACATATCATAAAAACATACACTAACTATGCTTAACAATACAGAGTGGGTTTACATAAAGTGATCGTTGTGGTAAGCCTGTTTTTGAAAATGGATCGCATGCATGCATTACGCTATTATCTCCTTGGGATGCGAAGTGACTTTTTTTTTGACGTAGGCTACTCTAGTAAATAAATTAATAATTAAATAGGAAACGCGGGGCAACATGAATGGAGCGAGGTGTTACGTTCACAGCTGGGAAACAGCGCGATAATTTAACAGCCAGTTAAATAAGACTTGACATGTATTGGTCACATCATTAAATCAAACGCCATGTGTCCCAGGGCCCTGGCATAATTACATGAAGGAAAAATGTCAGAAAATGATTTCTCCTAAAAATTTGAGCGGAGCGTGGAGCGATTTAGCCGGAGCGGCAGGAAATTTAAGATGAGCGCTGAGCGGTTTTGAGCGGAGCGTCCTGGTGCAACTTTGAGCGGAAGAGCGGATGAGCGAACATCCTCCTGAGCGGGGAGCGGGAATTGCGCGGCGCTCCGCTCCGCTCACATGCTCTGCTCCAGACCCACAAAAGATCTCGCAGGCGTGATCAGTTTAACCCAAACCATAATATTTCCCGGACCATAACTAGGTGTTTTTTGTCCCTAAACCTACCCAGCACAATGAAGAAATAACGTGCATATCTCACAAGAATTTTGCATGTTAGGTTCCTTTCTAAGCAAGAAAAAGGCGATCTTGATCCATATTTGATCGATACTGTCTAGCTTGACAGTTTGATCTGAGTTCTGTGAGTTGTACATATATTTGGCTGGATGTATACCTATATATATATATATACATTATTTTAAATCTTAAAAGAAGTGACTAAAATATGCAGAAAAGTGTCATTTTTTTCAGTTAAAGAAAAACCCATAATACTTGAGGGAACTGCAGGATTATCAGCAGCTCTTTTACAGTTTTTCTCTCAGACTTTTGGGATATCCCCGACACAAGAGGACCCGTTTTTCGTGCACAGTGCTGTGAATAGCTTCCGCTTGCAACTGTAATCAGAGCAACTTTTTGACAGGTTCTGATGCTATCAATGACAATTTTGATTTTTACTTTACTTCTGAGGAAAGTTGGGACTACACATTATACACTTAACAACCACCCACCTGCATCACTGGTTATACCTCAGGCAGTCTGCTTTTAGTCGAATGAATTTTGGATTTTGCCATTATGCTAGTAATGAGTCATTGTGCATTACACATAACATGGTTGTTAATGGAGTAGGTGCTTTCTCTTTTTCAGAAGATCAGAAGATGGTATTATGGATTTAATGAATGCATTCTGACTACAGCTCCAGTGACATTTAGGAATCCTGCTGTGTAAAAGAAATCCACTTTACTGGTGTTGATTTTGTCTGCAGCATGTGGGGAATGGGTACCGTTTCCCTGTTGCTCTAGCATTGTATTTAGTCCACAAACAGCGTGGGCGTGATTGACCATAATTGGCTGTTATGCAAATTAAAAAGGTGCAAATTGCAAGTGGTTTCTGAGTTTTTTGATATTATTTCAAATAGGGATACAGAGACACTATAATGTTGATTAGGGTAGTTGAGAGCTACACTGCTGCAGTTACACTGATTGCCAAACCTATAATAGGGCATTGGTGGGCAATAAGGTGAAGGACAAGCACTGGTGAAATCCTATTGACCTCATGCAGCCCATTTATTGTTGTGCATTTAGAGTCTTGGGGGCTTTAAAGCAGCTACACAACCTGTTTTGCACATTACTGTCAGCTTACATTAAACCAGCACACAAGGACAGATCAACTGGATAAAAAGTACAAGAGGGCAGAGGTATAATAAAAGAACAGAACTCATTTAAAACTCACTAAAGAAACATATTTCAATTGCTAATAGTTTTTTTTTTTTTTACAAAATAAAATTCAGAGCATTTGTGTTATTTTAACTTGTTAACTGGATCTGAAAAAAGTTTATGAGGTTTATGAAAAAAGTTACTTCAATTGGTAACACACAGATGAATTATGTTTTATTTTTAGAGTATTTTATAAGTTAGAGTAACACAATTGAAACTCATTGAATTGATTTGTTAAAAGTTAGTAAGTATTCAAGAAAATATTCTCATTTGTACCATGGTACTCTGAAAAAGAAAATGTTGGATGAACTTTGAAAAATAAATTCAGTGGGTAACACGCAAAGGATCCAGTCAATTGTGTTAATCTAACTTGTTAACCTTTTTAACTTAATTTGTGTTACTAATTGAAGTAGTTTGTTAAAGTTGGTGAACTTGTTTCAGTGCAGTTGCAAAGAAAAAAAAGAAAATTGTTCAATATTCTTGTTATTGAATAATTATTCAGTTCTTGTTGAATTATTTTTAAAAATCCAATTCCAATTAACAAGTACGATTGTCACTGCTCTGAAATTTATTTGAAAAATAATAATAATATATCCGTGTGTTACCAATTGAAATACTTTTTCTAGCAATTATCTTTTTTCAGTGTACAGAGGCACAAATGAGGCTAATTTTCAAAATATTTACTAACTAGGCTGTGATTCTAAATGACTGTTAGTGTTACAGAGTGTTTGGAGAGCTGGGCAGAAGGTGTCAACACCTGATGGGATAGTAGAGTGTCTCTTGTTGAAGGAGACCAGACGGACTACGGTGGGAGCACATGTTCATCTCCATTCAGGACCAAGGCTGGCAGACGTCAATGTCAATTCCCCTGATAGTCCAGCTGTTAATAATGTTTTTTCGTTTCCCAGTTTAGAAATATGCATCTTTCTGAGCTTGCCATCCAGATTTGGTCCAGGTGTGCAATTTAGACTGAAAACACAAGCTCATGCGGACACGTGGCAAACTGGGAACAAAAATACTCTCATATCTCAAACATTAACAGTGTTATTTTCTAAATATTATTTTTAACAAGGCAGCCTTAGAGCTGAGTAGAAGAGAAGAACTACACTGTGTTCAACCACCTCTCTGCGGCACATGTTTGTAGTTTAATGTACTAAATCAGATATCAAAAGTAGAAAATATGGTCAGGACTTACAAAATGAGTTCAGAGGGTTCACATATTTTTATCTCATTCATTATCAAAGGGCGTTAAGGCAAAACAGGTTTGCTTTGCTTTAATGCCCTTTGCGCATTTTGCCAGAAGACAAGGAATCTTCTTTAGTGATCTAATCTGTCAGTTCTTGCATTTTGTACTCATGTGATTCAAAACCCCCTTCACAGCTGCAGGCACTTAATAATTCAGGAATCCAGTAGAAGTGATACATAGTACAAACTGTAAGAAATTAAGATAGTGTGGGGTCTCAGACACATGAGACAAGGTTGGACACATTGTAAGCAGCAGTGGTGAAGGAAATATTCAGATCCTGTTAAGTAAAAGTACTTACACTATACCAGGACAATACAAGTAAAAGGAAACATATTGTACTTGAATATTTCTGCCTTACAGTGTCTATAAACAAGATCTATGTTTTATATTTTGTCGAGCTGTGAAAATCATTCTAAATGTTTCCAGTTATGTTCAAATCCAAAGAAATAGGTTGTTAAGTTAACAGTGCATTTATTTGGCCGCCTATTGCTCCAGAACTATTATAACTCCATTCTATTAAAATAGAATAGAATTTAATTCAAAATATAAGTTTATAACCCTAGGGCAGAGCCTTCTAACAGAGTTCCCAAATCTATGGTCCTCAGGGGAGACTAGAAAAATCTCTGTCTCATACAACTCCCAGCAGCCAGGGGATCTCAATGGCCTGTTCCAGGCAGTAGTGATGCACAAGTCAGGGTATTTTAATATCTACACCACCCCACTGTTGTGAGAGCCAATCTGCACCACTCTACTCAGTAAAAATATGCATTTAACAACCTGAACCAAACCCATCCTCCAAGTTACAATTGCACAATTGTCAGGACTGAGAGGCATGGCGCTGTCCAAGGTGCTGAACTTTGGAGAACCTAGAAGCTGTTAGACTGTTCTCTTTCTCCCCCTGACCACAGTAGTTGGAAGATCTGGCTAAATAAACAGACAAATTGTTGCTGCTTCATGCTGTTCTTCATTGTTGAATAGAAGCAAAACAAGAAACCCTTCATTAAAGACATGAACTCCTCACACACACACACACACACACACACACAGAGAGAGAGAGAGAGAGAGAGAGAGAGAGAGAGAGAGAGAGAGAGAGAGAGAGAGAGAATCATGTGTGCTTCACATCTTAATAATGTACTTAAAAAAATAATAGCCTACATGCATAGGTCTTTACTTTTTTTTTTTTTTAGCCAGGTGTTTGTCTGCAGAGTTCTCAGTTTGAGGATTTAACGTATCATGCACTTTAAGCACAGATCAGCTGAGCTGAAAGTGAGCACTGGATGCACTTGTTGCAGTGCACGTTGCCAGCATGTGTGTTTATTTGACAGAGAGGCAAAGGGGCAGGAGAGAAGATGGAGTATTGCATGCATGTTTCTGTAAGTTATTAATAACTTACTCTGAACATTTCAACATGGCGGATTCCACAGAAGAGCACCTGCGACCTCTGTAGATATAAACAGCTCAGTTGTAAGGTAACAAAAGTGCACTGACTCTTGTTTGTGATTGTACTCTGATGAAAATATACGTATGAATATTATATTCTGTTTCTACCATATTCTGCCAAGAAATCCCTGTAAATCTTACATATTAGACCTTTAATTAGAATATTTCACCTATACGGTGCACAGACTGCCTTGATTTTCTTATGCAAACTCAAATGGAACTCACTAAAATGTGAAAGAAAAATTAAACAGATCTGTCACCTAAATTATTGCTTTTTAAAAACCCATTAAGCTAACAAAAGATTTTAATGAAAATTGTAAACCTGCACCAATTTATTTATATTTTGATTTACTCATTTTTATTCATTGGCCAGAATGTTTTTTCTCATTAATTTACAAAGGCTCATTCTTACCACTTAATTAGCATGATATACCATTAAGAACGGATATTTATATGTAATACACAGTGTTTCATTTTACATAAAGAACCAGGATTAAGAAAAAAACAACTGTATGTAGCTCTTCAAGAAAATGAATTTGCTTTTTTTTCAAGCTATGTGACCGTAGGGACTATATAATCCTCAGAAAATGTTTCATGTCAAGTCATTTTCAATCCTGAATGTCCAAACCTCCACTGCAGTGTTGCATTCTTGATTGATTTTCTTGGGGTCTGCATGCTATTGTCCTCTTATCCCTGTCTTTCTACAAGGTATTTTAACCTGTTGACACATGAGATTAAAATATATCCCCCATAATCCAATTTTCCCTGCTAACACCACAGCTTGTCTAATTCTGTATGAAACAGCGAAAACATGTTTTGTATCAGTGGTGTGTAAAATTACCTTCAGGCAGTTTCATGCAACCCATTGATATTTAAAAGGAAAAAAAAAGATGTGTTTCTCCAGTTGTGACAGACATGAGGCTGTTATTTGGTCGAAGGCAGCGTCATGCCTTTTGCTATGCTTAGCATGTTTGTAGCTCAAATTTGCACAGCAGCAGAACTGGTTATGTTTACTAAAACAGCCTATTGCACTTTCTGGGTGAAATGTGTAATTCTTAATGAAGAGGCTCACTACAATTACAAGCACTATCTCTCTATGAAGAGATGATTTCTATAAGACAGCCTTGCACAGAAAAAAAATACATTGTGACCAATTGATTGCTTTTTTTTTTCCATTTGCTTGATCCTACAGGGTAATGATAATTCATACAGCCAGCAATATTTCTTCCATGGTTTCTGCTTGCTGATCCTGTATGGGGCAAAGTATCAACCCTGCCATATGGTACAATTATACCCATGGTTTCCAGCTGCCTGAACAAGCAGCCTGTGACGATAAGGTTGCAGACTGACAGTAAAGTATTTTATCACTTTTCTTTCTATATGACTAATTACATGAAGTGCTCACAAAGGCATGTGCTGTAACTGTAGTAGTGAATGAGTTTCAGACTTAATTTGCTTGTTTATTATTACTAGTCACAATCTAGCAAATGGCTGTTAATTATACCACAATCAAATTAAGTTTGTTAAATCTGATTGAAAAGTTTTCCAAAATGGCAAACTTTCGTAAACTACATCTAAGTGTGTATTTTCAAGCTACTTTACCAACAATTTGTGTAGCCAATTGTAAGATGTCTGTACCTGACAAATGTTCTGAAACTGTGGCGGGGCAGGCCACATTCACCACAGATAATAATCGCCACTTACCAAAGGAAAAAGCAACTAATCAATACAGAATGGTTTTGGACAGGCTGCATTTCTTTGATTTCAGTGGCACGTGATTAAAAAGCACCAGTCTAGTATGAAAGAGCAACTTTCACTTTATTTTGTCTTAATTCTTTACTTTTATTTATATAGACTTTATACATTTTTCCATAGGTCAGCTGACTATCATCACTGCGTGGTACTTGAAAAGATTGGAGAAGATTGTGGTTATGGAAAAAAACAGTACCACTTTTAAATAAGGTACACGGATATTGAGTAGTTATCAGGGAATTAATGAGGAACAAATGAAGAACTAACATGCTAGTTAACCACTGTTTGATGAGTAACCCCTAATCAAACGTTCAGTTGCAGTTGCTAATGATTAGTCAATGATCAGTGCTTTAATAATTATATGTTTTCATTAACTTATCATTAACTGTTCATTAGCAACTCCAGAAAATGTGATTAAGGGCCATTTGTTCCCTTGTAACAACATTTTGTGTATCTTGTTTAAAAGTGTTGCCAGAAAAACTATTGTAAGGTATGGTTAAGGTTAGGCAACCTTAAGTTCAGTTAAGGTCAAAGCTGGTTAAAGTGATGGTGGTTAAAAAGACAGATGAGATGAGAGACTATGCCTGTACTAGCAACTCTGAAGCTGTATTAGCTAAAAGATGATGTCAATATGCTAACATGCTCACAAGGACAATGCTAACTGATATTTAGCGAGTAATGTTTACTAAGACTATTGTTTTAGTTTTGTGTAGCATGTTAACATTTACTAATCAGTGCTAAACTAAAAAGTACAGCTGCGACTGATGGGAAAGTCATAGGCCTAAAGCAGGTATAAAACAAAGTATTCAACAAGTTGAAATTTGTCCCTGGTGATGGTGCTAGAGGAAAATTCAGCGGTTTGAATATCATGCTAATCCAAATTAGTCGCTGTTGGAATATTTCGATTTGAACCAAAGTGGTGGATCTACTGACGGCCCAACATTGCCATGCACAGAGCCACACCTCTAGCGTAGCTAAAAAGTGAACTGATTGACTGATGTTAACTGCTGTAAATATAATAGGGTAAGAATACATAAAGGGCACATACATTACACTGGATGTACATTGTGGGCATTAGAGTCAATGAAAATCTTATTCAAAGAGCTGGAATGCTCTGAACTACCCCACCTGCCAGGAAATGTATTTTATTAAATTGTTGTAAGTTAAGAGAAGTCATAATAAGGTTTACTGATAATAGGCTGTAGACACAGAATATATTAATCAGTGGGTCCTTGATCTCGTTGAGCTTTTCTACACAGATGTCCTTGTCGCTACAGCGCTCCACTGAAAAACAAGAATTCATAAGGAGAATGCTATAGAACGCAGGCATGTTTCCATTTTCAAAGGCTTTGCTTCCTGTTCCCTCTGTTGCCACCTACTTAAGCATGCATGGTCAAGCAGCAGCAGAGTCTGCTCGTTTGTCTCATTAGTGGAGAAGACAGAAAGAAGTATGACTCTCCTGAAATACCTGCCCTTGCCCGCAACCCAGAGCAGGCAGAATGAGAGACGACCATATTGAAATCCTGCTTCTGATTGATTTTCTGTATCAAACATCAACAGAAGGGGTAGCGGAGGATCTCTGACAAGTTTCTGTGTTTGTTTATGTTATTGTCATTGAACATAACACCTTGCAGCCTTACAAGAAGCAAACTGGTCTTTATGAAGTGGAGTTTCACATTTCTGCTTCATTATACCCCGTTCTGACTGAAGGAGGAGGTAAATAAACACTTGAATATTTAGCCTCACACAAA
This sequence comes from Lutjanus campechanus, assembly GCA_027495735.1. Taxonomy (NCBI): domain Eukaryota; kingdom Metazoa; phylum Chordata; class Actinopteri; order Lutjaniformes; family Lutjanidae; genus Lutjanus; species Lutjanus campechanus. Next base: position 140,358 of record JAJHUR010072674.1, on the reverse strand, counting down.
ATTTAATGAGCATTACATTTTCAACAGCCCTGAAAGAGTAACAGATTAGCTTACTGCAACAGTTCAATTTTTGATTTATTCTTTTGAATTAAATTTGGGGTGATTGGTTGTGCATTGTGCAGAATATGCACAGTATTTTGCAAGACAAGAGCAAAATAAAAAAATAAATAAATGTATGCACTCAGAGATTTACAATTTAAATTTATAAGATAAGATAAGATAGTGACCACAAGTATAATCATAACCCAGCCCATACTCATTAACATGAAGATCAGCTTCAAAGGTAGTAACTAAAGCTGCGTTTCCACCCAAACTACCTGTGAAGTTAGGAAATACTTTTCAAAGAAGTTTCAAAGGTTCCCTCAGCCCTTTGTTGTCTGCATTTCCACTGCTGTCTAAAGACCCGCAAAGATTAGGCAAATTAGTCCACTGACATATGAAAAGGCCTGTTTTCACATGGCACTTGTGTGTGACTATACAACATTGATGATGCCATATAAAGCTGTTTCCAATTTCTGCTGGATTTTGTTCAAAACATGAATGCTCAGTAAAACCTGGACTTCAGTCTTGGTCCATCTGTCTTATGCTTTCTTCTGTAACTCCATGTCGATGAGTCAGAACACAATGAACAAAAACAAACTGGTTTGCAGGAGCAGTTTTTTTTTAATGGTGGCTGAAACAAAATGCTACAAGTACTCAACCAATCAGAAGAGTTCAGCCCCAACCCCAATGGTACAGTACTTTTGGTGCACTATCGCCTGAGCTGGAACTTTTTAAGGGGTAAAATAATGTCACCAGAACTTAATTTAGGCCCTGGTCTGTGCTGTGCAGATGCATTGAGTACCTTCTTAGTCCCTGAGGAAAGTTCCTCTGGCGGAAATGCAGCCTAAGGTCACATTCAGTATTCAGGTCTAGTATTCAGGACCCTTTACGTTTTTTTTATGGCAAACTAGCAATAATGGCTAATAAGGTTCACTTTCACAAAGTAAAGTACATCAGACTAGCAGTGTTTATTTGTCAAGAAGCTCCACTCTGCTACCAGTTATCTCCTCCAGAGCTGCATGGTACTCAGCTGTCTGTCAGTGACCAGTGGCTCTGTCCCTCCGCTCTACACCCTGCAAAGCCATACATGCAAAGTTGAATTGTGATTGATTTAATTTTCAATGGTCAGACAGAACGGACAGTAAAAAAATGCAGATGCAACTCGTTTTAAAATTGGTGCGGCATTGAGGTACGCGGATGCAGCCGGCAGCTGCGAAACGAGTTATAACGGTAGCTATCGGGGCAAAGTGGTCCGTCAAAGTTTGTGCATTAAACGTGCTTTTTTTCACCACAGTCCAGCTCAGATCACCAGTGTAATCTCTGTCAACAGTATGCTTCACTTACTGCTGCTGTGTGTAACGACATCTCGCAGGATCTTTGTTTGTTGCTGGAAGAAAACAGGAGTCATGCTGAGAGCCGGTCAGAGCTGTCCCGGAGTTCAGCTGAGAGTTTTACTGCAACTATTGAAAACAATGGTTCGTGTTTTTGCGTCATCGAAGTGCAAGAACAGGATGTCGTGCAACACCCCGTACAGCTTTTACAGGCTGACTTTGTCGCACAGCAACATGCTGAAGTTGTGGCTAATTGTGCTACAACTGGATGCTAACGCTCACTGCGCCTGGCAGACCATCGGGTCTGCGTGCACAATTTTCTCAAGATGACTACTGCCAGCCCAAGAAGAGAAGACATCCAATCCTGAAACACACCTCAAGAAAACAGCTGTCCTACTCGCTGCTACCAAGACATTCTTCAACATGTTGTCACAGAGTGAAGGGTAAGAGAGACGCTTTGCATGTTGTTGACAGAGATTACACTGGTGATGTGAGCCGGTCTGTGGCGAAAAAAAGCACGTTTAATGTACAAACTTTGACGGACCATTTTGCCCCGATAACTACTGTTATAACTCGTTTCGCAGCTGCCGGCTCAATTCGCGTATCTCAATACCGCAGCTATTTTAAAACGAGTTGCAGCTGTCAATCATACACACACATACACATGGGGAAATAGGGCCCAGGTTGAAAAATACCGAAGTTATCCTTTAAGAGAACATAACGGTGCCCACAGAGAAAATAAGGCAGCTGAATAAAGAAGTGAATGTGTTGCTGGAATAATGTTTTACTGTAAATGTCCTGTTGGTAAAATCATGGTTTGTAGTTTTGGAAGTATTTCTAGAATAATATGTGGATAATGTGCAGACAATGTATTAACATTTAACCCAATAAATATAACCCTTGATTAGAAATTTGTCTCAGTGTGTATGAATTAAAATCAAATAGTGAAATCAAATGATCAGATTTCATTGTAAATGTATTTTATACACTCTGTTGGTCTCATGGTTTTGCAGAGCATACTGTGTGTCCAGGGTTAATATCACCTTTGGATGTTCTGTTTCTGATCTGTTATGTATTGAGTATCCTCGATACATAAAAGTATCTTTTCATTCTCAAGTATTGTTCTGGTATCAAGTATTGTGATAAAAACTGAGTATTGATAGTAAAACATCAAAAGTATTTTGACAACAGTGAAATATTTCAACATCAAATAGATGATGTGATAAAAAAAAATTGGTTCCTTAGAAAAGTGTCCTAAATACAAACACATACCAACACTGCTTTGAAACTAGAGGCCATAAAATGTATATGTTTATGATAGTTTGTAAAGTCAATTTCAATCAATGGCATTAAAATGTGCAAAATTATCTATCTATTGTAGTTTAGCTGAAACATGAATCTGTGACTTTGGCAAGGCACAATCCTACAGATAAAACCTCAAAACAGCCTCTTTGACAAATCTTGCAAAGTTTCAGCCTTGAAACACTATTATCAACTCACTGTAACACGAACACTTGAACAATCAAAAGAGTGATATAATTCACTTGAGAAAAATAGCAAATGGCCTTTTGAGCTTCAACTTCTGGCTGTGAATTGCATTTCAGAAATAAGATCATTTTGAAATATTTTAGTTGCATCATTTCTTCTGTAATAGCTGTGAGCAAAGTGAATTTATCATGAATTTCAAACAACTTTACAAACATGTAACAATTCAGAGGTACAAGTTTGAACCTACCAGGTGCCCCCAAATGTTAATCTGTAAACTTTGAAGTCAAGGTTGGAAGTAAATCTGTGCGCACAGATGTAATAAATAGGATGCAGGTTTTTCTTTGAAGGCACTCCAGATGTCTTTTTATATCAATCTTACATTGGTTTAGAGGTAGCCTTCTTTCATGTCAAAAGCTCATAGCAAAAAGGCCATGGCTTCAGCATTCATTATAGATAGCTCCTGAGAACATTCTCATGAATAAACTAGTGACTTATACTTGAGCAAAAACTTTTTAACTCGTGGTTGACTTGCACTGTTTTGTTGCACCTGTGGCCCAGTACCCCAATTAAGAAACACACATGAAGGGAAGATAAACCCTCACAAAAATGCATATGATTTGTGGATTGCATATACAGTATGTGACAGGCCCACTGAATTTTGCACAGGTATTGCTGCAAAGAGTGCACACACAGCTGCAGAGGGTGGTGTGGAGATCAACCGAGCCCTTAAACAGGTAGCTATCCCTGGAATGTTGTGTAATGCAACTCAAGTACAAAAAACACTAACACGATGCAATCTTCAATATCTCTTGGTAAAACCTGGGAAGATTTGAAACAAAAAAAGGGGAAATTTATTGCAAAATTTATGAGTTTTTCTCAGTAAACATGGATCCACAGAGAGACTCCAACAAGGTCCTCAATCCTCAGGAATTCATTTCCTCCTAGAGGTGGAGAGTTTATGACCCCTGTCCACACACATCAGATGCCAGGTGCAAAAAATCTATGTAGATTCACAACTAAAATTGTGTGAGCACAAAGACAGAAATATGCATTCTTTTTGTCAGATTTATGAAGCTGCTTGTACGCCTGGTTCTGTTTTATAAATCTCTATCATTATGGAGCTGGAAACACATGCAGGAGCCTCAGTTCCACTCCCACAGTTAACCATAATTGGACACAGAAACACCCTTAAACATTCATTTGCATATGGATACTTGTGTCTGCTACACCACTCATTAGACCTGTCAGCGAGAAGACCAGCGAAGAAGCGATGCAATTTCACCAAATGTGTTGCAGGTTCTCTAAAAAAAAAAAACCAGAACAGCAAGTCATCAGGTGCAACTATTACCCGCATCTGTGGCTATTTTTAGTGCCCACACCACTAATTCATCACATGTGCCTGTAAATCATCACCATAGTGATATCTCCGTCATCATTATTAAATGTCAGAAGAATGACCAGAGATTAATTTATAGAGCTTCAGCATTCAAGCAAAAGGAATTAATGTTTATTAATACAGGGACATAAGGGCTGCCATGAGAATAAAAAGAATGATAAATGTATTACTCATAAGTGCTTTATTCAATGCACCTTTGATTGAGATTTTATGGAATTCTGTATAAACAGCAAAAATAATATCACAATCAGTAAAACAACTTAAACCAGTGGTTTCCAGACTTTTTCTGGCATGCCCCCAATTCAGAGGCTGAAAAAAGTTCACCCCCCGCTCCCCAATTATTATTAGTCATTAACGATAACTAGGGAAGCAACTGATGAAAAATTCAAGTTGAATTTAATAAAGGTCAGCATAATAGCATCAGCAAACTCTTGTTTGTTTATTTCCTCCTTTTTTTCTAAAGTTACATCTCTGAACTTCTTTTATAAATACCGTTTTATTTGTGGAGAATGGTGAACACATACACGCATCATTTATACATCTAGATATCTGGACACACATGTCTGCAGAAGACTGCCACGGATAGAGGCAGCATGCAAAAAGATTCTTTCCCAGGTGTATTGCAAAAGAGACATATGGTGTGATGTGGAAGAGAATCTGTGGCCAAATGCCGCAGACAGGGTTGACTAGCACTGCTGTATACGTATAGTGAATCTACAGATTGTTTTGTATCGCATTACTGGAATGACTTCAGCTCAGGTAAATAAAGCCTACTGAAGCATATCTGCCATCTAGAGATATGTATCAAGTGTTTTGGTTGGGTCTAGGTGTGAGATTAAGTGTTGTGCTGAGCTTTAAGTTGGTAAAGAGAACTTTAAAAAGGGAATGTCAGTATAGAGAAATGTGCATAAGAAATTGTAAAAAAAAAATAAAAAAAATAAAAAAAATCTGTGAATATAATTTTGCAATCATTTTCATAAATATACTTAGAAGCTAACATAAGCTGAAATGCTGAAGGCTGAAAGGAAACAGATGATAACATTATGCATGTGTGCACACATACTTTAAAAAGTGTCCATTTATAGCTCAACAGATGGCTGATGTAAACACAAGCTACTACTATGTTACATCCCTGGAGCAGCATCTAGGTGATGAATAGTCGCAGCAGTCACTGTCTGCTCGACCTACTTTGTCCTCAATTGACATAATTCCAGTTTGGGTTATAAGCAACATCTATCATTGACTGCAAACTACAAAGCAGTACTTTATCCCCCAGTGCTGCTGTGGTTGATTTAGATTCCTTATTGATTTGTTCTTGATTTAGATTCCTTATTCATCTTTGCGCATGCAGAGAGGTAATGTTAATGAGACAGACTCTAATACATATTGGATGTCACCATTACTAGCTGGGAGTAGTACACCCACTCATATGTTGCTTCAGCAATAAACTCAAGTCTGACAGCAAAGCACACCAGCTGTAAACATAACTTAACACAATGAATATGCCCACTGCTGACACAGATACAAACATCTAAATATGCCCGGTCATATAAAACTGTTAGTGCATCAAACCTGTGACAAAGTTTGGTCTAGATTACAGTAGAGGCAGCAGCTTTCTGTGGGACCTGTTACTTTATAACATGGATGGCATGCCACATGGGTAGAGTCTAGGGATGGGCTATCGATTGAAATAACCCAGTACTAAGTTCTCCAGTCAAACCACACCTTCAACCGATCCTTTTTGTACCCAGATCTTTAAGAAAATGACTATTTATATGATTTTGCTGACAGCAATGACAAACATTCGTCATTAAGAAGAACCTTCGAAAATAGATGAAGAAGAACTTTCCATGCACATGAGCTGGACTGGCTTGACTCTTTTTGACTTGATACATAACCACAACCCATGTGGTCAAGCACACTTTGGCCCCACAGAAGGTCCATCTCGACTGCGACTCAGCAAAGCTTGACGTGTTAAAAGTGGTAATGCAAATCAGCACGGGCAAGAAAGGGAAAGTCCAACTACTGCACATCCTGTTCTTCTGGGGGCTGTGTCCACCTTTTTTTTTTTCCTAACGCCAGTGTATCTTTTTAATTGTTTCTAATGGGAATGCCCCATATTCACACTCTGCTTGCTGGTGCCGAACATCTGTTCTGCACTAAGTGTTTGGCATTTTTTCTGGTCAACAAGAATTAAAAAACACCCCTCTCATCATTGTTACTTTTTACCCAGCCGTCCAGTCACAGATGAGAAGGGACGGGAAAAACTGTCTACCACAAACCCTGTCCTGCTTGTACTCACTGAATTCCGTCCAACCTCACCTCTTAAACCAAATGATGATACTCACCAAGATGTTTCTTCACCCACAAAAAACTCATGAACCGATAGGCCGGGTGGTCCATCCTCTCCCCATACGTGCTTCAGCCTTACATATAGAGCAAGGACCGAAGCAAGTAGGCTGCTCTATCTTGGTCCAGCATTTCTACATTTGATATTTGTTGATAACACAAACTATCTGGGAAATTACGCACTGCAAAACAATTAACCGTTACGTCTGTAGATATTCTGTATTACAGCAACAAAAGCATCTCAGCTGAAATACTGATGCACCAACAAAATGCTCTTATGCACTCCCAGGTGAGTGTTTTCAGAAAAGCACCTGACGTTTTCCACTGGGAATAACGCTTTCTGCAGACACACAGCCATAGAGTTACAAAGTGGGTTGTTGAAGCATTTTTCTTTTTTTAAAAATTGATGTTTTACTGAATACTGCTTTGTAGCAATTGTGAACCCAACACCAAGATTGACAGAGGATCCAAAACTGCAAATTTTATCACTCCCACCATGTAAAAAAAAAAGCACTTTGGAAGTTGCAGTTGACCTCTGACCTTAGATTTTTATGTCGACAGGTTTTTAACTGTAATTTTTAATCAGATATTCAAATCAAATATTTTCTAAAGCAGACATTCATCTTTTGTACTGAGGATTAAACCAGGAGAAGACTATGGAGGAAATGGATGAGAATTTTATTTATCAGAATCAGGGCGCCCAAAATATATTGTCCCATTTCACAACTCTATAAAGTACTAATTTGTAAATGAATAGAAAGCAAAGACAAAAAAAAAAATGCTAGCATCCATCTAGAGCAGCTTGTCAACTTAAACAATAATCAGATTTACCAAAACAACAATGAAAAATTGGAAAATTGGAAATATGCACCTGCAATTACATTTGAAGGTTATGCTTGAGTGCGGTTCTTGGAAACAGTTACAGCTTCTTTCCTCTTTCTGCCCATTGAATAAGGTAAAAATTGTTGTTGAAAACCAAATCATCAGTGGCTATTTGTAAGATCTCTGATGTATTCAGGCACTCAGGCACCCCACAGTCAGGCCAATATCTGCTGACACAACAGCTGTGAACTCACACTCCTCTCTCCATGAGACTAGGAAACAATTTAGAAAGTATTATAGGAAACACTCATTGTAAGAACCAGGGGACATCTGGGGAAAACTCTTCATGGAAACTTAAAGATGCTGTAATGTTACTGCCAATCCTTCTTCAACTTACAAGTAAAATCTATAACTGCGTCACTCACTTCCAAAGGAAATACTAATAAAAATGGGCCACAAGCTCCTGCAACTTCTAACATTGCCGTGTCAGTCAGACATCAGTCTTGACGAGCCAGCTGAGTCATCTAAAAAAAAACAAAATAAATCTATGTACTAAAGTATGTAACTACATATTACTTTGAACCATGTAAAAATGTTTCTTTTTCACTCACATATCACAAGGTTTATAATGCCATTTATAAGTTTTGCTACAAATATAAGAAAATCACTTTTATTCACTTTAATAATTTAATAACATTTTTCATTTTCAGATAAATACATGCTTTGCATTTTCCTTTTCCAGTTGACATCACACAAAAGTGATCATATCATTCTCCTATTCAACAAAGCTTTTCCATTTGCTATTCTGAACACCTAACAGCAGGTAGCTGTTAGTGATGCATTAACATTAACATATACCGCAGCAGTGGCCTGTCTGGAATAAATAAAAGAAGAACTGGGTTATAAGCATTAACTGTGATAGCCACCACTGCTGAACTGACAAAGAAAAACACAGTGCCTACAGACACACAAAACTAATCAACACTAAATCCAGTGACAGAGAAACAGACTAATCACCCAGTAAGTGTGAAAACACTCACAAATGAGAATTGACTGCACTTACGCCCTCTGGTATTCTTTCTCTATTTGTACTATGGCCCGCGGCCACAGGATTGTGCTGGGTTTGATTGTTTAACATTTAAAAGCAACACATGTTCACCCAAGCGCTTCCTTAGAGAAGATGGTTAGCTTAGACATGCACATGTTGCTGGCAACAGGAAGTTAGCCTTCTCTGACAATCATAATTTGAATATGAAATTTTCATGGTGTGATCTTAACTTGGATATACTGGAACACAATGTATAATGAGTGGATGTTCTCTAGCGCCACAAAGTGGACATAGGAAGTGACATTTCACAACTTCATACAGTGTCCAAAACACATGAAAATTCAGCCGTGAAAATAAGCTAGTTCAGTAACAAGAGTCAAGTTACAAGGCCACAGCAGCTGTATGCCCCGAGGCACAAGGTTGCGAGGGACTATTGATCACTGCTTGCAGATTTAATTGGTTGTTATATATCTCTTTTTTAAAAATCTGTACAAAAACCAAAGTGTTAAAGCAACACTGTGCTCTGTCATGTCCTGGACTACTTCTTGACCAAGAGCTGCAGTTTGTGACTCTCATCTAACTCTCCACCGGACAGCAAATAAGCATATTCTGCAAAATGCCAAAATAGACCTTTAAAACAGGAGTAAAAAATGTCAATAGAAGAGGAAGATCTGAAAGTGAAGGGTAACCTGCTCAGAGGTCTGGGGGCAACAATTTAAAATGCTGGATCACCTTTGGATTTTAATTGGAAGCAAGCAATGGAGAGGAGTGATTGTCCAATAAATGTGAGGAGCCTAAAGGGAAAAATAGGCACTGAGGAGTTTGGTGATATAAACTGGGGAGAAATAAAAGAATTTTAAAATCAATTCTGCCAGTGAAAGGGTGGGCCAGTAAAGGAGAGGAACGTTCTCTCCTCTGAATGAGGAGCCTTGCTGCTGCATTTTGGACACGCTACGGGCGAGACAAGGTTGACTCGCCGCCTCCCACATAAAGAGAGCTACGATAATAAGACAAGAAGGAATTAAAGCATGTGCTATGATTTTAGATTCCTAAATGACAGGAATGTTTTTAATTTTGACATAAGATGTGATACAAAGAGTGTTGGCACGATTTTGAGCCAGAATCAAAAATTACACCTTGATTGTTTGCATGAGTGTTTACACTGGAGAACGAGGGTCTTACAATGTTGTTTAAAGCATGACAGGAGTCTTTGGGGCCAAAGATGAGCACCTCTTACGCTTGTTTTGCCTCAGAAAGCTTTTAGAAAACCTCAAGAGGAGGGACTTAAAGCAACACAGATCAACCAGTTTCAGTGGAGAGTACAGCTGCGTGTGGTCAGAGGGAGATGGATATATGGATTTTGTGGTTGTTGTTGTTTTAATAGAGCCCACTGGGAGCATATCTAAACAGAATAAAATCAGGTCTAAAATATCAAAATAGAGCCTAAAAATAGGGCAGGAGAAGTAACACTCAAGCACACATCCTGCATGCTGCCAAATGTGGCAAAGGTTGCTGCAATTATTACTGAGTGTTTGAAAATGACTCCAAATACTATTTGACCTCCATGTAGGTCGACAAATCACATCTTTGATAAACTTCGTCAAACAAACAAACATGAAATTTACTTTCATTTATAGTCACAATGGATCTGTTTGGCTTAGATGACAGAAGATGCACAGAGTGCCTTTCAAAATGAGGCTCAGTCTGGAGTACCATGGCTCAACAGGGGATGAATCACTCAAAGCATCAAGAGAGGGAGAAGGGAACAAAACAACCCTCTCTTGTTTGGAACCTTGACATTCATGTTTTTTTTTCATGTAAACACCAAATAATTGTTTGGTTTCATTTATATCTCATTCCTTTTTTTGTGAAATATTCACAGTATGCTCTGTGGGAGGGTTTGGAAGCGCTGTTCCCTATTGGGAGCTAATATCCAAGTCAGCAGTTCTCGAATTGTAATGATAGAGTGCCCAAAAATGTAATCCCTCCTTGACTGTCTCCCATGGTGAGTCAATGACATAACTGACAAAGCTATTACTTCAGACAAATGTCTCTGGCAAATTCACACCAGGATATCCAGGCAGAAATAATAATACCATCTTTCTTTGAACTTCCGACACTTCCTTCTACTTTCTTTTGCCTTTGTTTTCCTATTGTGTTTTGATTTTATTGTTTTAGTACTTATTGAGTAGACGCTGTACCGTATATCAGAACATTCTTGACAAGCTATAAAGGCATAGAAAAGGTATCCTCCATAAAAAACGACAAGTTTGAACCTAGGGTACAATATTGTCTACAGTAGGGAACTGTACATGACTGTCTTTTCACACACATTGAAGGCGTGGTCAAATACAGACCTACTTAAATATCTGTCCTTTTATATGTTACATTGATTCCAGACAACTATCCAACTGATAACCTTTTTAACATCCTAGCAGTCAATCAAACAACTTCTACTACTTTGCACCAATGACAATATATAGAAATGAATAATATGACAGTTCCCCAAAACTAAAGCTAAAATGATGGCTGGCTGCAGTGTAGGACATGGCCCAAACTAAAATATTAAAGTACACATTAAATTAACTTTTCTTGATACTTTTTTTGGTCATTTTAGGTGATGCCAGGGAAATGAGGTTTCATGCCATTATGGACAGCTGAGCCCTGCAAGTGATTGAGTCAGTTGGCTGTGTGGGTGGGAACCCCCGAACGTACAGGGCTCCAGCACTGATCAGTACTGTGCAGACTGGCTCCTAATGATGTCACGAGCACAATATGGCAGCCCTAGCTTCAGTTTTTCACAGTGGGAGGAAGTAGAGATATTTGTTTATGTTGCATACTCTGCAGTTAAAGAGAAAGTGATAATACCAAGTTATCAGACTGGAAACAGGGAGAAACAGCTAGCCACGCTCTGTCTGACCATAAAAAACACAGACTAGCACCTCTAAAACTCATTAATTAATGGTTTTATCTCCTTTTGAAAATCTTTACAAAAAGTGTGAAAATGACAATTTGCTCTTTTAGTCGAGGTTTATGTGCTGGACTATTTCTTACCATCTTACCTTCTTAAAATAAGTTTGATATCTCTGCTCTAATCCAACTCTCTAACAGCAAATAAGCATATTTCCCAAAATTCTGAAATATTCCCCTAAGACAGGAGTAAAAAATGTTAATAGAAGGGGACAAAATAATGCCGAATATTGTCTCACTCAAACAGGTCTTCCTAGTAAAGTCTATGTTACACTTGTGTTAGTTTAGCCCTCTAGGCTTACTGTAGACATGCCATTCCATTGGGATGCTTGAAAAAACAAATAGACAGAACCACAGGTTTAGGTTACTCTATTTGTGCCCCCAGGTAGATTTGGTTTGCAGTAAAAAGAGAGACAGGGCATCCATCTTGAAACACTTAACAAACATCACCAACAAAGACAAATGTGGGAAAAGTATTCAAAGGCTCCAAGGACTTAAGAAAATTGAGAAGAAACAATAAAATTCCACTCGAATAAATAAATACCCCTAAGAGTTAATAATATAAAATGAGATGAATGCAGAATAAAATCCATGGTTGTTGGCAATGCTAACAAGACTAGTGGATGTGGAGCAATTTGGTCTAAGGAGGAAGCTACTGCACTTGAAGGAAGAGCACATCAAATGGCACCTGTGTACAACGCACAAGAATGCTGAGATTTTTCTTCAATTTTCAATTTGCCCTTTTTATGAGGTGGATGTGAAGGTACTCCAAAATAACTATAAACTCTAATCAGAGCTAAAGTGGACCAGAAAGACAAACAAGTCCTCTTTCAAATGAACCAACACATGAACACACAAAAAAAGATGAGTCCCTTTTCTGTTGGTCCATTTTTTGATCTACTTAAGAAGTCTGAGTTTGGCTGGTTTAAAGAGGACTACATGCAAAAACACCCTTAAATTGTGATTGCTGATTGTTTATTGGCATTAGAGATACAAGATCACTATGATCACTGTGATATGGACTGATACTGATTAATTAATTGACCAAATGCTGGTAAATTGTGTAATTGTTGGTAAAACCCACAAACTTATTGATCAACTGACCCTAAGTGCTAAGCATCGCCCTCCTTAGTTACTGTCACTACGCCTGCCAAACTTTGCATTCCTGCGCTGTATTTATGCAGTTTACGGTGATAACGGTGACAGATTTAACATCAAAATTGGGATTAATTGTTGAAACAAGAGGTCTTTGTTTCCTTAGAGACGTAAACAAAAGCAGGTTCTAGCTGATGACGGTGGATTTTGTTGGCTAAAATAATGACTCACAAGCAGATTTAATAAATGTAGCTGGCTAATGTAAGCAACTGCTAACTTGGCTTGATGTTTTAATGTTTCTATCTGACACGTTTTAAAACAAGAACCCTATCAAAGTGTACATGTAAAGTTACCTGACAGCTGCAAACATGACGTAACATTTATGCTAAAAGGCTAAAGCTAGCTTACATCTTGTCAAACATTGGTCGGATGGTGAAATACGGCAGGTATACCTACAAGATACATGACAGAAATACACTCATTAACATGGGAAAAGGAAGCACAGGGACTCGATTAGCGCAGCAGACTTTGAGACGGTCACTCAGCCAGACTAGTCGAGCCACGATCGTGGAAGACAGTCAGGATAAGAGCTGAGCTAACCCAGCTTAGACCTGAGACAGCGAGCCAGAGAGAAGACAGCCCACTTTGATTCTGCACCAGCCCACATCCTCCTCCTAAAACCCCCACAGAACAAATACAGATGCAGTGATATCTAACAAGTTTTGCTGAAGGGAAAATGACTGCAGCTAGTAAGCAAGTGGTAGTTAGCTTGAAATGCTAACGTTTGCAGCTTATGTTAGAACAGATGAAGACAGAGTTTAATCCATTCAACACACGTGTGCGCTTGTGTTTCACGTTTTTGAGAGACTACAAAAAAGACATCACCATCCAGACTCATGACACTCTTCTCAGAGCCTCCTACACACCTTCAACATGTAGAGAAATAGAAAGCTTCACAGTGCTAGTTACGGTGCTAAGTTATGATTCGACAGTTGCTGTTTGGAGGTGGGGCTTAGCGAAGGGTCAGTTGGGCTGTAAAAGGACTCTCCACACACAGACTTAGTTTAGACTGCTACAAAAAAGTTAAAAAAGTAAGAAGAAAAAACAAACAGTAACTCACCCAAGATCTCTCACACTTTCTTTCATTGGCCTTGTAGAACAAAAGAAGTCTCTTCTGATTAACCCGCTACTATTTCATCATCTCAGACTTACTAGCTTTGCAGACACAAGCCATTTATTTACCATCAGTAGAAAATAGTATACACACTCACACCTAGAAGCTGCCAGGTACAACTACAGTCTGTACAACCCGTTTGACATCAAGCAACGCCATGTGGTAGTTAGGAATTTTGTGCCTGGCTCATGAACACTTCGATAGTGGTTATCAGCCAGGAGGAAATGTAAGCAGGACACAGGAGTGTGAAGAAACTGCAGCAGCAGAGGAAATATTCAAGAAAACAAAGGCAGGACACAATATTGTTTCAAAAGTGTTTCAACATGCTGTGCACATATCAGGACTTGATCCGCGTACGAACAAACCGGGAATCATGGCACTATGTCATACCATCCGCTGACATTACTAGACAATGATGGAATATATACAACAAGATTGTTTACACGTTGACAGGTTACATTTTCTGCTTCAGAGTGAGACCCAGCAGGGTCCTCAGAGTCTGTGGAAAAGGATGCCAGACTAAGTGGAATGTATAGAGGTGCAGGAGAAGCGTGTGCACAGGTCCAGCAGTGGACCTGTGCTGCTTGGTAACTTGCCTCATGTTCACTGAAGGAAACATGCCGTACAACTCAAAGACAGGCACACTCAACATACTCCACATATAGTAAATGATCAGATTTTTTTTCTCTTTATAAAAACTGGGCAGAATCCTCTGATGTGTTTTTTATGAGTGGGTAGTTTAATTCCAGTGTGCACTCCTCAATTGAGAAAAGGCATTTAAGGCTTGTGTCTTCACAGGCTTTGGACGGTACGAAACATTTCTCTCCAATCAAAATACTTTTGTAAAACATTCCCCTGAATCAAAATGAGGATGGTATCTTGATGCATGTTGACCCAACATGCTTAATCCACATAAAGGGATAGGAAGCTAAGCAAAGTAGTGCTGTGGAAAGCAACAAAAGGTATTTTAGACACTTAAAAAAGGTCCCCATAAACCTCATACCTCATAAAACACAACATCAAATGATCTGAACTATTCCTACAGTCTGACCAAAACAGGATAACAGAAATACCAAAATGATGATGTGTCATAGGCTTGATATGTTCAATGTGCAGCATGATTTTTTCTTGTGTGTGGAGTAACACAGCTCAGTAAGTACAGCTGGTGTTAGGGCTATCAGTTCAAGCTGTGGTACATTGGTTTAATTTGCAGGAGCTTAAAAGTGTATGCACAAATGTGCACTCCTAGAACTTGTCAGAAGTAACAGGCTGTGCGTCGGCAGTGCAGCTTTGTAGGCAGCATTAGTGTATGCGGCAGAGGCCATGGACACCTTTCACCTCTCCACAGCAAATGATTGATTCTCTATTCCCACCGAGTGCAGATGGCCATGGACCATATTTGGAATATGGCCTTGTCAGTTGGAAAGCATCACTCCAGGCTCGCAATGTGAAATGAGTAAAGGGCCGCTGAAGCAACAAAGGATCTCTACATTAAATAAAAGATAGGGATAGTATTAACCTTGAGGCCGCTCAGTAACAATAAGCCCTTGAGCCCACAGTTACCTTCTTTTAATCACTCACAAAAAAGGCATATACACACGCAAGCTTACATCACACTGAGCTGACTATCTTGTATGATATATTATAGCAGAATGTCTGCAAAAGCACTGGACCCTGCACTCTGACCTCTCCAGATGAGTCAAGCAAAAACAGACGTTTAATTGAGAATTCATTTCTAATAGGTTTTTTCACTTCTAAACTAGAATTGGCTGGCTACAATAAACTCTTATTACATTTTTTTATTACCTGAGCTAAGTGGCAAAATTAGATTTTTCTTTTTTTTTTTTTTTTTTAAATCTGTAATGCTTAAACAATTAACTTTTTATTGAGAAAAGTAACCAACCTTTTTGCAAGTGGTAGCACCCTTCCTCTTTAAAAGTTACATAGAGTTCTTCTCCTTATTACTCCTTACTTGTTGGTTTTATGTCTCAGTGATGACAGTGCATTTCCTAGATTGAGGTAGTTGCATTATTCTTTATCCACACTAATGAAAGAACTGGATGTCCCTTACTGAATAATTCCCCATTACTGAAATATGGAATGAGCTGAGAGCAGACAACACATTCTTCTGATATAGTCAATCTATGTCATGTTTATTTTCTCTGAAAATAAGTAAAAAGGTTTACTATGCAATCATAAAATTTAAAATTAAGTGCAGTGTTCATGTGGGCTTTAAACAGTTACCTATTGTGTTGTTGTTTTTTTGGCTAATTCCATTAGATTCAAAACTCAAATGGTTCTAATTTGAAAGCCACAATCACAATGCTTAGCACATAAAACTAGATTCTGTGCACAAAAAAATCAAGCAAAAGTCAATAAGCTGCACCTGTTGTCTCAATCTGTCAGTCTTCAATCTTCAGTCTTGCTCAGATCCCATCGGGGTTGAGGCTACGGGCTGTAAAAACTAATCACTTCACTGGAACAACATGCATTCCTGACCAGCTAAAAAATGTGGTTTGCAACCTAATTCATTCAAGCTGTACTATGAACACAATCATATCTGTATTTAAAGCTGCATTTTTAAATGGTTAAAGAGGTGCTCACAGGGACGTTACAGCAGCATTTGACCCGATTCTGTGATATTAGGATGTTTTTGTTACACTGATCTTTTATGGTGATATGTGGTGAGATGATGAACAGTTCATACAGTTTAAAGGTTCAGTTTAATATACAATGCTAAACTAGATTTAGAACTTGGTTTCTTGGTTCAAATGTTGCTACACTTTTCAAAATAGCCTATAATGTCATGTATGAGTGTCAATTATAGTGACCCAGACCTCCTTCATGTTTCTTAGCAACAAATAGAGCAATGTCATAAAAACAACACTGCACCTTAGAGTTACTGTAAATGTAGAGAACAACAGGCTAAAAATATTGCAATAACACTGTCTATTTATATCGAACACTGAGTTTTTTAACATAACTGAGAAGGTGCTGTGTTAAATTTATTTTCACAGCTTCGGTCTTTCACTTGCATTAAATCAATGTGCTTGTTTCAAACTGCACTTAATAGCTTGTTTTTGAAAGATGTAATAAGGTCCTTTTGACACACAGTAATGAACTTTCAGCATGAGGTTCTCATAAAGCCAGAAGTCTGAATGTGTCTCAAA
Organism: Lutjanus campechanus; assembly: GCA_027495735.1. Taxonomy (NCBI): domain Eukaryota; kingdom Metazoa; phylum Chordata; class Actinopteri; order Lutjaniformes; family Lutjanidae; genus Lutjanus; species Lutjanus campechanus. Next base: position 123,473 of record JAJHUR010072674.1, on the reverse strand, counting down.
TACCTGTCCAGTAACAAAACAAAATCCCTGTACGGCACTCTTTTATGATAAAGAACAACTGTTCACTGGTAATCAACTACCACAGGCAGCTCAACAAAGAATGGCACTCATGGATTCAATAATGACAGAAATTCCTCGCCAGCGTAAGTGCTACTTGGCCTGTTTCCAAGTTAAACAGCATTAACAGAAACTCAAAATCAGACCAAATCGGATGCAGATGGACAGGATCTATCATAACTGTGTCTCAGCTCTCTTACAAGTCTTCTTGCCCCCTCTTGTCATGATGAGCTCATGCCAAACAACTGCAAGGACATATGCAAATGACTGTCGCTAACAGCAGATAAGTCTTTGGCACCACCACTGGCACTGACAGATGCTACAGACAGACACACACCATAGAACATTTTGTCTGGTAGAGGCAAAGCTGTAGGCATCGCAGGCTAAGATTTGGTGGCTTTTCACTGGCTAACGAGATTCTGACATCTTGGCAGCACAGTGATCAGGGCGAAACAGAGCAGTATGAACTGTCACAGTTCAAATTACGCCATGTTGAAATGGGAGGCAGACAGACATTTCTAAAAACCATAGACCTGGTGTTAATGGTACATTAAAGCTTTCTATTGGGCTGTCATATTATCCAAAGGAAGATTATTTCTTCTGAGTAGATGTCTGGATCAAAGCGTAATAACTGAATGGTTAGTTGAAAATAAAACAGGGCTCAGTATATTTAAATTAAACAGCCATTACGGATAAAAATCAACACATTACAGGCAAATCTCAAATGGAATGCATAATTTCTTTTATTAGCATGCTATTTTAGTCACCCTCCACATCTATTTATATTACGTTACAATATGTACATTTGCTTCCCCGTCTTACACTTGAGCCTTTTTATATTCCTCAGTCTTTCTCTCTATTTCTGTTACTCGGAATGAATTTATTTTGGCCTCACTTCCCTTATCAACATTATACCATTATGGTGTGACAAAATGCCTCAAATGCATAGTACCACACTTATTTGCATCTCATTTTACTTCCATTCAGTAAATTGCGATGATTCAACATTTTCTTTTCATAATTGAATTTCATTGAGCGAAAAAGGTGCACTGACGCAGGGTGGCTGTTTGGCCTGTGTGTGTCTGTATGTGTGTTAATGTACACGTGTTAATGTGTGTGTGGACAAGGGAGCGGGGGTCCAGCCATTTTTATTGTGTGAGCTTTTGGCTGCTTTTCCTCCTTGGAGAAATCTGGAATATATTTTCTGTAATAAATCATAAAATGACCATGATATGTCATCAGAGTTTAAGAAAACATACCAGGTTGAAATACTTGCTTCTATGAGAACAACACTACAGTTGTGGCGTACACAATAACTTGTGCCTGTTTGCCCGTTTCATGTTAATTAGACTTCAAATTGATGTTAAATGTTCACAGAATGAGTAAATGAATGAGTATACGTTGTAACAAGTCATTAATAATCTTTTAGAAAGAACAGACGTTTATAACCATTAAATTGAGCAATATGTTAATGGAGTCTGGGAGGCAGAAAGCAGGCCATTGCTGATCTCCAACTCCAGAGTGTTTATTTTCAGAGCAGCAGGCTTTTGTTTTCAGGATAACAGGTGTAGAATTACATTGAAAGGAAACTGTCAGTTATAAACAGCTGATCAACTTGCAGTGTAGGTCTTGTCATCACTTGTCAGATTACATCGTTGTGCTCATCTTGCACTCCTGCAGTTTCCTGCAGCCTGCCCGGGTTTCCTCGTATCTGGGTTGGACTGGGTGGGGGGAAACAACTTGCTTCAACAATCAATTGACTGTCTATTAAATAGGATTTCAACCGATTAGTATACCATCTAAGGCTCCTACTTGCTATTTGGACTGCTGTACTCATTTTTGGAAGCACGACTGTTACATACTGTTCCTTTAATGTATGGGTTCATACAACAATTTTCAAAGAAAAGAGTAAAACAAGAATGATCACAACTGCAAGCTAATCTGATGCAGATGAAAACCTGTAATTACTTCTAGAAACAATTTGAAAACCAAGCAAAATATTTTTTTCTATGTGCACACTTAATCTGCTTATTAAGATAATAATCCACATACATTAGATATTTCAGCTAATTACTCGTAATTTGAGGATATCATCTTTGGTCTGTAATACAAAATATCACAGTTTAATATAATCGCTTTGCCTGAAGCAAAATTTGAAGTTAAGTTTTAAATTTGCAATAATGGCAACAACTAAAACAGGCCGTGCTTGGACAGACTTATTGCACTCATTAATGTCTTGAATGGCTGACATTTTTCAGCCGCAGTCATAGATGTGCAGATCAAAATAAAGATTCAAGTTTGTAGTAAGAAGATCAAGAGGCCTTTGAATATATCAGCGCTTTAGGTTTTGAGGAAGGACTGCCAAATTGTGTTGTTCTGTAGATATTAAACTCACACTTATTTTTGGAAAAAATGTCACTCTGTTCTAAAGATCAGAAGATTGACACATATGGTATATGTGTTACTGTTAGTTGTGAATATGAGAGTTATGAAGCTCATTTTGAAATGTAACCCAGACAAGTTGTCTTTAGTTCGGGCAGCAGCGGCAACTCTATCAGAATTGTTTTCTTATCAGCAATTATTTGCTTTAATGTGGCATGAATATCACTCAGACATAGAGACAGGGATTTTGCTTTGAGGTGTCACACAATGTCAGCACTGTGGTTTCTCATCTATAAAGTGAGATTTTGTTGTTGTATATTTGTCTGTGTGTGTGTGTGTGTGTGATAGTTTATGTCTGTATGCAGCAATTTGCATCATTCCAGATGAGACTCAGTTTGTACACTTTTGTCAGAAGAAGAATCTGGATTATAATGTAACAGACTTGAGTGGACAGTTTGACTTGTTTCAGATCGGGGCTTTACTTTAGGTTATAGGGTAAAACCATGGATCACTGTCAGATTGTATCAGCCAGTCCTATATGAAGCTCAGTGTGAACAGCACATATCCAAAATTCATTTCCTTGACAATGTAACAGCATGCTGCTAAAGTGACAGACAGACCACTCTCTCTAAGAATCCCCTGCTTGTGCCTGGGGAATGAAAATGTGCTAAACACAGTGAAAACCAATCTCGTTTTTCATAATCATTCCTGGGATTTTCTGCAGTCTCCAAATGCAGGAGTGACATTAAGCCCTATAGCAGCAGGATAGGCCCATAGTTAGATTTGCACCCTATCAGACCATAGCCATTCTGGGAGTCCACTCAACCCCCTGCATACACACCCACACACACAACCCAGCTCCGCCTGAAAGCTTAAATGAACAAATAACTGACAGGAGGAACATTTAAATTCACATAGTACATAAACCCACAGTCACACTTACACACATACATGTGCACACACGCACACACACAATCTGGAAGTCAAGTAATCATTTAAAGCTCAATTTTAATGCCCAAACAGTTAAATACAATGCAAAGAATCAAAGGCAAGAGGCTTAACTGAAGTTGCACTGTAATGGGTTTGACTTCCTCAGATTAAAAGGAAAAGATTGGGTGATAGAGCGTGAATCGAATAAAATTCTTCTTGGAATTCAATGCTGAAATACAACCTGAATGTGGGATTGATATTATTGACAAAGAGGTATTGACGATTTGAGTTGTAGCTGCTCAGCAATGAAATTAAGATTGAGCGGTGAATTCACAAAGAATGGATTGCAGCCGTTGATAGCATCATGAATTGTGCATCACTTGCAACACTATAGCAAACACCCCCAAAAAATCTTGCAGCTGAGTGCAATTTGCCCTTTTTTCATGGGTTAAATGTACATATGTGATTTTCTGTAACAGCCCCAGTGACATTGTCAAGCTGCTCTTGAGTCAGAAAATATTAGAAATGCAATTGCAAGACAATACAAAAAGAGTGCTGCAGGAATGAGTCCTAAAACCTGGAAATGACTCAGCATATTTGTACCTCCGGTTCCCTCTTCTCAAAGTCGATGGCTTTTTGGTTTGATGCCTGAAATAAGGTCTGTGGTTAACACAAGCTTAAGAGATGATCACATTTTGCTCTAGGACATAAAACACATCAGAAAATACCCCACTTGTGAATTTTGAATCTTTTACATGTCTTTAAAAAAAAGCTTGTTGCTAACAAGTGGCTAAATTAGACTGCTTGTCAGGGACATTAAACATCATCATGCCAAACACTTGTCACATAATGGTACACTGAGTTTTCCGGAATGTGGTGTAGTTCTTTATAGCCTAACGTTAGCTTTGTACTTCTTGCGATTGCATTTACACTTCAAAAATTCGACATTTATGAAAATGATCTTGCTGAATAAAATGTGGTATCATAACTTTTTTTTTTTTTTTTGCCACAAAGCATATTTTCTACACTAATCCAAAATCCAATGGAAAAATCTGATTGGTTTTAGTCAAAGGAACCAGAGCAACGCTTACTGCTGGGTGATACGTCATCCCTGCAGCCCTCTGCACATTCCGCTATCTTAAGATGTTTGATTTGAAAGAGAGATTCTTCTAATTATAACTATTCTAATTATGTTTTAACTCCCCCAAGTCTTTAATTTGTTTCTATCAGTGGATGTCTCTTGTTTTTCTATGACTCACTCTATACTAAATGTTTTGTAAGACTGATTGTTATTTTGGGTGCTTTAAGTGTGTGCTCTCCCTCATGCCTCTGGGCGCACAGAGCTGTTTTCTCTCCTATTCTGCTCTATGCTGGACTGTTACAGTGCGTAACCATCGTCTCTTTTTCTCAGAAGAGTCAGTTTTATGCTTCTGTTCATTTTCTGTTTCTATTTATGATTCCTGTTTCATTCCCTCATGGTGAACATCCAGTATTGTATAGTCTATACTGTGATGCGCTCTTGCTTCGCCCAGCCACAATCACTGCTAAGAACACTTAGCAATTTTTTACTCTAACTGCATGTGGCTATTAATGTGGTGTTTGTGAATTGGACTTATTTACAATGAGGCTCGTTTCAATAAAGGGCGGCCAATTTTGCACCAAATTTATTACCATTTTTAACACAGGCGTACCGAGATGCTATTCGCTTGACATTGCAGTTAGTGCATTTCTCTGCTTTGAGAATTACACGATTTCTTTCTGTCTTATTTGTGCAGGTTTAGTGGCCAAAAAAGCCACATGTGCGAGTGCGCCATCATTAAAAAGTGATGGTCTGACATTTGTGTCTAATTAAAAATATTGTAATAAAGATGTTTTCAGCCTCCACTTTGCTTGATCTGTCTGGCCCCTGTTTAAAGAGCTCTGTGCATCTTTAACATTGTAAACAAACATCTAGACCAGTGCAACAAACAATTTCTAATGCAGCTCAGCTTTATGCAACATGCTGTAGCCTACTGTACACCACTGTATGCACATGCATAAAATACACAATCAATTAAAAATATGCATTCTCAGTAAACAGCAAATACCAACATACTGAGCACATATGCAGCTTGATGACTGCATATGAAATTCCAACTTCTTGCAGCACCTGAGACTGAGACAAATGAGCTCGGACATGTGAAAATATCCCATGTAGATCGCATATTTTCTAATAGATTGCACAGACATCTACTTTTCTATTTTCAAATGTTTTGTTTGACCTCGGGATTCTCTTTCACACATCTTTCAAAGATAGTTTTGTAAAGCTGAGTGTGTTTTCACAGTGTTACACTGAACTTCCACCGCACAGCCATGTGATGACATGCATGCCAGTACCAACTGATGCAGTGTCTGACTTATGCAGAGGTGGAAACAGCTTGATGAAAATTCAATGCACTGCTTCACAAATGTGTCTCTTCTCAATGGGTCTCAAGATAATGTCACGCTGCAGCATGTTGGAGGCTGTTCTATTTTCTCACACAGGCCACTGCACCTTATTTGTTTCCTTTACTTCCTTCCCTCATTTTTTTGAGCTTTTTGCAAATTCTGTTGTTTTGATCCACCTTTTCGCCTCTGTTTTTGCTCCGTGTGAATCAAGAGCTCATTATATATGGCTTGTGGCTTGTGATGACTTGAAAGGAGCAACAGGCAATTCCACTCTGTTTAGTTGTTTCTCTGGAAAGTAACTGGCAGCAATATGCTTCTGTGCTGGCAGGGATAATCCCTGCTGCTACCAAAAGCAAGAGTGTGATGTGTTTGCATGTTGGACGTAGCACTGTCAAAGACTCAGAAATAGCTGCTGAAGTGTGGCACAAGCACAAGCTACACCAAGTTTTTCTTAATCCTGCTATGATGTAATCTGTGGTGGCTGCCAGAGAGTTTTCTTCCCTTTCCCCTGGCAGCCATCCCTGGTTTAGGACTTCTAATGATGATCAGGGCTCCTGGCATTACTACCCTGAAACCATTTTTTCTCCCACTGTATTGACCCTCAAATTCTGCACCGCCATAATTGAGTGTGCTCTGCAAACCTTTGCCAAACCTTTGTGGAGGAGGTTTTTATTTTGTTTTAAAAAGTACTATATTGCTTTTGGCAACCCACAATACAGATTTATGACATACATAACAAGTGGACCAAATATGAAATACTGGACAGAGAGTAACCCCACACACTTATAGTAAACATCCAGAAGTTGAAAGTGAAATTTTGAATTAGGATGACTATTTGGCAGATGCTATTTGCACATGGAAAGAAATAGCCAATGTGGCTATTTGCATCTGTGTGTAATGTAGCTTAGCATGGCAGAGACAAGCGCTGAGATGTCCGTTACCTACAATGTTATTTGCACACGGGGGGTAAATAAGTATAGTCAATATGGCTATTTACAGCTGCAACGCAGAGAGAAACCATTCTTTTCCTCAAAAGGTTCGTTTTGTTAACCTGTAAACCCGACAGTATAGTTCTGTTGCATAAACCTAACCAAACACCAAACAGCAACTGAAAACTGAAAATAATAATAAAAAGTCTGTAAATAATGCAAGTCAACTCAGTCTAAAAGATTAGTTGGGGATAGTTAACCCAAAAATGAAAATTCAGTCATCATCTACTCACCCTAATTTCAGTTGAAGGTCAGGTTTAGTTTTTTAGTCTCCTAAAACCTTAACATGCCATTCACTTGCCTACATGCACCGTCACACCACACACACCCAGTTCAGACGGTGTGCATGTACATGTGACTGTGGCTCCAAAGGATCTACAGTGAAGATTTAGGCTAGGCTATTTATTAGGCTATTTATATATGTATTTATTTTGTTTTGTCTTTTGAAAACTGGTCACCATTGACTGGCATTGTTTGGAAGATTCTGTGATGCTTTTTTCCTAAAACCAACCTTCAATCATCATGAAGGTGAATAGATAACGTCTGAATTTTCATTTTTGGGTGAACTAATCCTTTAATACTGTCTTCACATTAATACATTCAAGCCTGTCAACACTGTACATATAATACATTAAAATACTGATTAAAAATTAATATATAAATGATCAAAATTTGTAAAAAGATTTACACTTATACAACTCATAATAAGCCAAACATGAATATTGAAAACTAGCAGCAAAGTCATACATGTACGATTAAATCTATTATTTTCATACCAGTAAATTCCTCCTCATTTTCTTTTTAAAGGATGATTTTGTTATTTATCAGGCGAATGTAAGAGTTTTTCAGTGAGATACTTCTTAGACTGGGCACCACCATGTAACCATTATGAGCAAATCTATTGTTGTGGTTATGTGTATTATTGCAGGAAACTATTTGGTTGAATAGCAATGTGGGCATCTTTGATTTAGTAGTACAGCTGAACAATGATGCCAGGCTTGAGGAAATCCTCCACTTAGCCATGAGACATTGGAGTGCAGCTTTTCAGTGCTAGTTTTAATAAAGCAGCGCAGAACAGCTCTAGCAGCTTTGTGCGACTCGTAATTTTGCAAGGTTTGTGGTGGATGTTGAAGACTATACTTGTGAACCTGTCTCTTATACACATCTAGATGTGTATAAGAGACAGGTGTGGCACAAGCACAAGCTACACCAAGTTTTTCTTAATCCTGCTATGATGTAATCTGTGGTGGCTGCCAGAGAGTTTTCTTCCCTTTCCCCTGGCAGCCATCCCTGGTTTAGGACTTCTAATGATGATCAGGGCTCCTGGCATTACTACCCTGAAACCATTTTTTCTCCCACTGTATTGACCCTCAAATTCTGCACCGCCATAATTGAGTGTGCTCTGCAAACCTTTGCCAAACCTTTGTGGAGGAGGTTTTTATTTTGTTTTAAAAAGTACTATATTGCTTTTGGCAACCCACAATACAGATTTATGACATACATAACAAGTGGACCAAATATGAAATACTGGACAGAGAGTAACCCCACACACTTATAGTAAACATCCAGAAGTTGAAAGTGAAATTTTGAATTAGGATGACTATTTGGCAGATGCTATTTGCACATGGAAAGAAATAGCCAATGTGGCTATTTGCATCTGTGTGTAATGTAGCTTAGCATGGCAGAGACAAGCGCTGAGATGTCCGTTACCTACAATGTTATTTGCACACGGGGGGTAAATAAGTATAGTCAATATGGCTATTTACAGCTGCAACGCAGAGAGAAACCATTCTTTTCCTCAAAAGGCTCGTTTTGTTAACCTGTAAACCCGACAGTATAGTTCTGTTGCATAAACCGAACCAAACACCAAACAGCAACTGAAAACTGAAAATAATAATAAAAAGTCTGTAAATAATGCAAGTCAACTCAGTCTAAAAGATTAGTTGGGGATAGTTAACCCAAAAATGAAAATTCAGTCATCATCTACTCACAGTAATTTCAGTTGAAGGTCAGGTTTAGTTTTTTAGTCTGCAAAACACTGCTGGAGTTTCACAGGAAAGCAGCTTTGCTGAATCTCCCAAACAATGGAAGTGAATGGTGACCAGCTGTTTAAAAAAAGAGAAAAAGAAAAAGAAAGAAAAAAAGAAAATATATATATATATATAATGTCTCCACGCTGCTTGTCTGCCATAATCCAAGTCTCCTAAAACCTTAACATGCCATTCACGTGCCTACATGCACCATTACACCACACACACCCAGTTCAGACGGTGTGCATGTACATGTGACTGTGGCTCCAAAGGATCTACAGTGAAGATTTAGGCTAGGCTATTTATTAGGCTATTTATATATGTATTTATTTTGTTTTATCTTTTGAAAACTGGTCACCATTGACTGGCATTGTTTGGAAGATTCTGTGATGCTTTTTTTTCCTATGAAACTAAAACCAACCTTCAATCATCATGAAGGTGAATAGATAACGTCTGAATTTTCATTTTTGGGTGAACTATCCCTGTAATACTGTCTTCACATTAATACATTCAAGCCGGTCAACACTGTACATATAATATGGTAAAATACTGATTAAAAATTCATATATAAATGATCAAAATTTGTAAAAAGATTTACAGTTATACAACTCATATTAAGCCAAACATGAATAGTGAAAACTAGCAGCAAAGTCATACATGTACGATTAAATCTATTATTTTCATACCAATAAATTCCTCCTCATTTTCTTTTTAAAGGATGATTTTGTTATTTATCAGGCGAATGTAAGAGTTTTTCAGTGAGATACTTCTTAGACTGGGCACCACCATGTAACCATTATGAGTGAATCTGTTGTTGTGGTTATGTGTATTATTGCAGGAAACTATTTGGTTGAATAGCAATGTGGGCATCTTTGATTTAGTAGTACAGCTGAACAATGATGCCAGGCTTGAGGAAATCCTCCACTTAGCCGTGAGACATTGGAGTGCAGCTTTTCAGTGCTAGTTTTAATAAAGCAGCGCAGAACAGCTCTTGCAGCTTTGTGCGACTCGTAATTTTGCAAGGTTTGTGGTGGATGTTGAAGACTATACTTGTGAACAGCTTGTGTGTGGCCAGTAGTTTTTGTGCCTGAAAGCAACCAAATTTTGGCACCCGCAATGGCAGATCAGAAAACAGTTATATGCATCCATTGGTCATTTTTGGAAAGCACTGGCAAAATCACATATTGTTGTTCAAGAGGAGAACTGTTTGGCTCGTCTAAAGAGACTCTTTTTCTTTTTCTTTTTCTTTTTTTTTTTGTTTTTGTTTGACCAAATAATGGCTGTGATGGACAATGGATTTAGCAAGTAAACATTTGTCACTGTCAGGTTCTTATTGACTAATTGTTTTTTATATTCATAAAATGTGTCTCTTTTTAAAAAGACTTTTTTGATCATTTAATTTAACTGTGATAATTAGGGACATTTCAGTGAAATGTTTCAATGAAGCTGGATCCATTCAGCTGTTTTGGGAAATGCTGTGGCTTTGTAGTCATCAAACTGCATCATGGACAAATGAATATTTTTCTTTAGATGATTTTTTATATGCTACACCTGAGGTTGAATCACAGCGATCTCTTACAAGCTTAAAAAATCATCTTTTATAAACAGTTCCTCTGAAAGTTTGTTTTTTTAAGTACAAGTTGTCACACACACAAGTTGTATTTATTTTGTGGTTAATTATGATGAAAATGATGGCAGGGTGGAGATTGTTGCAACAGGGTAATTACTATTATAGCAAAAGGGGTACAATCATGTAAATATGATAAGGCAGTGCTTGTGTGTAAACGCTAATGATTATAATGATGATTGATTACAGTTATGAACAACAATAATTAGCTCATGATCAATATTATTACAGTAACCTCAGCATAAAAGATAAATCCGTAGACCAAGACAGAATGTGATGAATGAATGTTGACAGTGATTATTAAAGGTTTGGCCTCATCACAATTCAACATTTCCAACACTTAAACCACGTAGACATCAGTAACACAGCTGCTCCATACAATCAGTATAAAGCTATGGCAGTTACTTCCACAAGAAGAGACAGATGCTATTTGCAACCGGGGGTGGAAAAGCCAATTTGGCTATTTGCACCGAGGGTAGAATAGCCAATGTGGCTATTTACAACTGCCCCAATTGTATATAGCCTAGCATGGCAGAGAGAAGCATCCAGGTGTCCATAGACATCAATGCTATTTGCATCAGGAGTATAAATAGCCAATGTGGGTATTTACACTTGGATGGAAAACCATGATCTATTCCTGAACCTAACCGAGCAGTTCTGTTTCCTAAACTGGTGCTAAAACTTAACCAAGCAGCCAATGACTTAAAACTTAGGGGGTCGGGGGTGAATAGCTGAATGGCTGCTGTGTGCCTACTTATAATGTGCAAACAGACACTCCGAAAAAGATTTGCAAGAGATCGGTTGTTGATGTAGCAAACTTTGTGCCTTTTTATGATCACCAACTGAATCAATGAAAATGTAAGAGAAATTGGAAACAATTTAAAGCACGTATAACTCCAGTAAAGCATTACAGTATATTAAACTACCAAGCTGTTTCCCAATCCTCACTCCACCCCTGAACTGAGCACAAGCCACTTTTAATGAATGCATCTTGTAATATAGGCTCTACACCCCAAACTAAACAAAACAAACACATACACACAACACAATGTATCTAAGTATGCTCTAAGTGTATATGTGCCTGTTAGGCTGTTCTATAACCCTTTCATCTGAGTGTTGCTCCCAGTGGTATAACAGAGGAGGATGAAATGGAACTGGTAGTATGACTTTCTAGTTAATGATTACAATGATTGGTCATTAACACTCTGTACTGACAGAAAAACAAATAAAGTGTAGTCTGATGAAACACAACTGACTCAATCAAAACAGACCTTTAAGTCAAAACTGTAATTCTACCAGGACTGCAGTGGTTGTAATAAATGAGGCCATTAATTGTAAATATGATGAATGCTGCTTCTTGGATGGGTGACTTCCAGAAAAATTGCTTTCTCTGATAGAACTAGTAAATAACACAACCGGTCTCCTCGACATTAAAAGGACAGATTCGAGTCTGTAACTGGCTCTATCACCTCATTGCCTGTGGCATCCTGATAAAAATCACTTAAGTCATTGATTAAAATGTAAGCAGGTTAATGCTAGAGGTGACTTCTCCCGCTTAGCATAATTTGCTTATTACACAGGCAAATAAACAAACCATTGATCACAGTGGTCCCTGACAGAAAGTAGATTAGATGGAAGGAACAAGGATCAGGTACATGTGTATTACACCAGTATGCTCGAAATGGTGACAGCCTACTGTGGCCCATCAATCCTAGACACACTGTTTGTATGCCCACTATCGCCTGCTTGTGTGTATGGTTAAAGTAATAGTTGAATAATAATTATGTAATCAGAGAAATTCAACCTTTCCAGAGGTATGACCTTCAGTTATCTTCAGAAAACCAGAAGGAAATTTAACATGAGAATATGCTGCAAAACAGGTGAAACATTAACACCAATCTGTTGTTTTTACCATTATTGGGATCACCTTCACCAGTTTTACTTGGACAGTCTTCCCAACCACAGTGATGACTGTGCCAGTAAGACTGGCTCACACACACTGCAAAACATTTAATTTGGACAGGTGTCGAGGAGGCTTGCAATAAGGGGACAGGCAGAGGCATGGGTCAGAGCGAGTCTGCTGAACTGCAGATGTCAGGCTCATCTTTCTTTGACATGGACAGCCTGTATGCCTCCTTTCAATTTTACACATCAGACTGCAGCCACTGCTGCAGCAGCAGGACATGACACCAGCTTGGATTTTCACTGCTGAATTTGTAGCTTAATTCTATGAGTTGAAAAGACCGTATAGTACTGGTGTGACTGCTAGTGTCTACCAATGTTACCCTGACAGAGTATGTATCTGTATTTATGCTGCATTACCTGCATTTCTAATAGTATTAGAGGAAAATGTAATGTACAGAAAAATGACAATATTGGACAACACAACAGTGAAATAAATTCATCTTCTAAATGATAATAGTTACTATTTAATATACAAACAAGAACAGTGCATTCTATTGAGTGCAGATCTTTGCCAGGCAACCAGTGGTGCAGCACCTACTGCAATGCCACCACAACTGGGGTTTCACAAGGGTTTGAGTAAAGGGTTGTTTGTTTGTTTTTTTTGTATAGAATAGTATAGTGTTAGTTTTCTTATATAGATGTATGCAAAGTCTTTGGCATGTTTTTGTATAGTATAGTCTCAGTTTTCTTTGAGGTGAGTGGGATGGTGTTGTTACTGAGCACTCTGGGTTTATATTTTTGGGAAAAGCTCAGAAAAGCTAAAATTCTTCATATTTTACACTTGATGCAGCCTCATACGTAGATCGGAGCCTGCACGTCTCAGAAGTTCTGGCTATGCAGAAGGATATTGTTTTGGCATAGAACTTATTAGATCATGCTCAGTAGATTAATTGAATTCAAGTAACCTCTATCATGTTAGATTTTTCAACAAACCAAAATTCATGAAAATCAGCTCTGAATTAAGTCAAGTCAGTTAAGCATGTTACAGTTTTGTAGTGAAGTCTGCATCTTTAATTCGTTTACTAGTAGACCTTGAACCCTTCAATATAGTGACCACGAAGACACATAACAATGACATACAGCACCAGCCAATGAAGTACCTGTACAGTCAAGATGGCATGGATTTATTAATCTCGTATCACACCTTACTTTAGTGGATCACAACATATCGGGTATGGAAGTAATCTGTAGATGTACTAGATGAACTAAAACTTTTTGAGAGACGTCAAAGGCCAAAATGTGGTAAGCGTTGTATTTAGCCCAGCAGTTGTTGGTGACTTGTGTTCCCTACTGGCCAGTTAAGAGAAGTGAGCAGTCAACAGTTGGCACAAAAGAGAGCAGTCAGAAAAATTGTTTTTTCAAAAAAATGCGGTGAATCACCATAACCACAAGAGGTCTTTAAATATGTAGGTCATAAATATGCACAAAAATGTTAGGCTAATGGGTCAGTAATATGTGAGATTAGCTGCAGGCAAATTGGACAACCCCATTGGTCACCCATACATGCACACATATGACCCACTTCTGGCTCATAAGCTCTTCTGAGGGATCAGAAATATAATTTAAAGACTGCAACACATCACCACAGAGCATCATGACATTTTACTCCAAGCACAGATCCCATGCTTATTGGCATAACACACCAACAGAAACACAGCATATGAAGTTTAATAAAAAGCATGTATTGTTAAGCGTAGAGCTATCCTGGATTCTTTTGTGTGTTATTAGCAGTGGAATCAAACTCTATTTCCTGACAAGTACAGATACAGTGGCAGCAATATATTTGTTATGCCATCAAGGACAGTGGCGTATTATGTTGCATTGCACATCCACTCATGCTGACCTGTGCTTCACCATACACAGAAAATAACAGGGCTGTTTTGATGTGCACTATCCAGTGCATTTTGGACAACAAAGTGTTCTGGTCCTTACCAATAAACTCTGCCAAATGTTGGGTAACACCTGGTGGCCAGAGGTGTCACATCCAGACATCTGTTCATACTTGATTAATCCTCCAGGTGATTTATCATATCATTAACAGCCAACTGCACACATACTACTGCTAAATAGAAAATTATAGTAACAGTAGTCATGACATGATACTCAAACACAGGCAGGCACTAATAACAGCAGCAGAAACACTGTTGACTGATAGTTCAACTGTTATTTCTTGACATTACAGGAGGGATGGCAGACAGGGCAAAACTGTGTGACAGCATTATGGAAAAGCTTGGATAGTTTTGCTTTTTAGACACAAAACAACCAAGCAGTCAAACACACATCTGCGACTCATTTTTACTTGTTATGAAGCATTTGCTACCCACATAACACTAGGTGTGTGATGAAGCAGGGTCCCACTGTTTGCCTGAGGCATCCTCACATCTGATGGTTTGAAGCCAGAGCATTTTTTCTTTCAGGCCCTGTTTTGGGATTTAGAAGTGTGAAAACCTGAGATCTGTTTATCCTTGCGTTGAAGATGTGCCCTGGGATGCAACAATTTCTAGACATAATGTTGATCTTGTAAAGTGCTATAAAAACTGGTCTATATGCAAAGATGTCTGCTATGAATTTATTGTTTAAAGGAGCAGTGTGTAGGATTTAGTGGCATCTAGTGGTGAGGCTGCAGATTGCAAAAACCTCATATCAAACTCCCGTTCCAAGCATGTAGGAAAATCTATGGCGCCTGCTAAACTCACGCAAAATGTGAAAAGCCGCATCTTGAGCCAGTGTATGGTTTTTCCATTTGGAGCACTATAGAAACATGGTGGTGTAGCATGGTGGAATTGAAGAGGACTCATGCCCTCTATAGGTATGAACAGTGTAGGTACCAGATGTGCTCATCCTGCCAGATTGGGGGTCCTGCCTTTGCAGACATAAACATTATGACTGTAAATCATAAAGGAGTTATGGATGTTGTAGTGTTACAAACAAAAAAATTATTTTCTCCTTTTGTTTTCTTGTTGTTTACAAAATTAAAGCTAAAAAGTGACAGCACTGACGAAAATTTACTGTTTGTTTTGAACAGAACAAAAGTTTAGTGGTAAAGTTTAGCAGTACACTTGTCTGGCAGTAAATGTACTGGTTGCCCATGAATAAACACTGCAGAATAAGTTATGTATTCAGTGCCTTTTTACTGGGAACTAACCTTGCATTTACATATGTATTGTCAAAAAATAGACTTGAAGCCTAAATAAACACTTCAGGTCATGTTTGAGACACAAGCTGTATAGATGAAAATGAGTGCATTTCTGTTGTGTGGCATGTGCAAGTGAAAACAAGTCTGACTCACTTGTGATTGAGACAGGGGTTTAGTTAGAAAGAAAAAGCTTAAGACCATCTTGTTACACACACACACACACACACACACACACACACACACACACACACACAGGCACACATGTATATGTACATACATATATCTATCTCTCCACTTTACATGTTTCAGTTAAAATGGAGGCCTTTATGCCTCTTCTGCCTTTTGTGTGGCTCAGTCATCCACTTCTCTTTCACTTGTTTAGAGGGACTGGTGTAAATGTTCTTATCAGTCATCAGATGATATCTCAGGCCTTAGCCCTCATCAATGTCTTCTAAATATTTTACTATGGTGCCTCTTTAATTTATAACTGAGAACATCATCCAGAGTAGTAAACTGGATTAGTTTGTGAAAACAAGTGAGAGCAGTAGTTGCATTTTTACACATGTAATTGCTGAAGCTTGTTTTGAATAACAAACAATATGTGCTACGCATGTTCATACCTCTTTACTGATTTTATTGTGGGCACACTGAACTTGAACCTAAACAACAAACTTTACAGTTTGTTGTTCTCTCCTGTGGTGCAGCAGCGTATATTGGATATCAATACCTTTCAGATGGACAAAAAACCCTTGGGAAGACGTGCTTACACAAACTATTTAGATATTTTTCTCCTCTTCTGTAGTGAAGTATTTTGCACTAATGAATCCTGAAAAAGTGTACTTTTGCTTTTGAATAATGCAATTTGGTCTAAACCTCTTGTTATGACATCCATTGACTTCCTATCACCCAAACTTTGACCACGTATCAACATAAGATGTCCCTGGAATTGCAATGCAGTGTGTCAAATCACAGTATTATCTGTCAGCTCCATATTAGTCTTATCCCTGCTGCAGTTGCTGCCTCTTCTTAGAAGTCACTGTGCAGTAGTGAAACAAATGAAGTTCTGATGAATAAAAAATCCTTTGGAGTCCTCCAAAGAGCACTTTTATATTTTCCCCTTTGTGCCATTGTAGAGAGCAATTCTAAATTGAGTGCGTGACTATAAACCCTGCTGGCTGTCTATCTGAAAACACCCACATGTGAAGTGAAATTGTTTGGCATCATTATACTGCAAACAGGCATCAAGAATTACTGTATAATCAGTCTATATGGAATAGAATGTGCTTTCATTTAATTGTATTGTAACCTTATGCTATGTACTATATACAGCATTTCCCATGTCAAGGTAAGTGAAAAACTGAAAAAGTGGCAATATGAATACCTGATGCACAGTATTTAGGAATATAAATATATTCTAAAACATTTGTCCCCAAATTGTTGCCATTTTACTGCTATTAGATTTCAGTTCAGGTTGATTGACAACACCTGTGGTTACTTTGGTTGCATTTTCATACCACATAACCCAGAAGAACCCACTTCTTAAGCCGCAAAAATATAACTCCTTGCAGCCAAACTCACATAGTTCTAATAAAGAAGTCAGGCGTTAATTGCTGCGCACAGCGTGAGTAATTTTCCACACCACAACAGGGCACAGTAAAAGGATATGGGTACCTTGGTGAGGAGTTGCAGCCCACTGTGGCTGTTCCTTCTTGTTTCATTTACAACTGATCTGCTGTCAAAAAATGCCATAATTGACTATATCTTCTTTAAAGATGTATTTTGATGGGCAGTGACTCTGTCTCCATGAAAGCACCCTCATGTTTCACCAGTTGAATACTTTTAAAGTGAAGCAGGAGCTGTAGGAAATGCTAGTTTTACATTAGCAGTAAAGCAATAACATGCAACATTTCTGCATCAAAATGTCTAAGAACACTACATTAGACTATATATTTTCTTGAGTTGTGTATTCACATTATCCCAAATGTTTCGAACAATGTTCAAACCCAGAGAAATCTGTAATTTTTTCGAGATAACAGTGCATGTCCTATGACGGATACATCAGACAGTGAGAAATGAAGCTGGCAAATGTGCCTAAGCATAACGTGAAAAAAATGTATACATTACCTCATCCATGAACATGATCTCGGCCAGGGTCATGTCAGATAGATTTTCATCACAATGGTGGTTGTTTAACAATAAAAGAAAATAAATCCTATGCTACTCCAGATGTCATCAAACGACATCTTTTGTTATAGTTTTAATGAGAGCAAAACTTACATATTTTGCCTTCAATACAGTTACTGATACATTTGTAGGGGTGACAGCATTGAGACTGATATGAATGAGATAAGTTAAAAACAGCTTACATGCAACATTTTCATCAAATCCCTCCTGTACAGGCAATTTAAATCCAGTACAGGAATGGTGGACCCCACCACTACAATGAAAAATAGTAAAAGTGAAAGGCTAATTCTTAAAAAACTCAGATGATAAATGTGATGTTATTTAATGCAATATTTAAAACAATGATGGGGAAAGCTATTATCGTTAATTCTGTTTGCATCCGTTGCAGAGCTACAGGAGACACATCAAGACATACCAGCCTGTCTGGCAGGTGTACTGAGAGAGTGCATCTGTGCATCCACATCGATAGGATAAAACTAAAATGTCATTGGAATTGGACAGCCACCAGCCCACTGTAGTTGTGGGCTGCACTCCAACATCTTAGATGAAGGACATGTGACTGCAGATGTCGTTCTTCACCTATCTTTGCTCTGAGCAAGGGCATAGCTAAGGCAAAGGTGTGACATCGCCATTTGTGGCTCACCTCAGCACGGTGGCTATATAGCCAGCCGACATATGTTTTTCCCCAGGCTAGACCCAAGTAGGATGCTCAGCCAGGGCTTGAAGTTTACTCAGGTCTGGGTCACTTCCAAACAACTAAAAAACAGGCACTATGGCTAAAGTTATCTGCAGATATTTGCATTTCAAGGCAGGAGCCAAGTTTTTGTTCTTACGGTTTACCAAAAGAAAATATGTAAGAACACAAATTAAAGGAGAAATGTGTAACATTTATAGTAATAAGTAAAAGAATGACCACTATGTGTCATGAGAGATCAAGGAGACATGTTCATTTGAAATGCATGCTTCTCTGATGCCAACACCACAGCCATCTATTCCAGGCCGGAATAACTATACTTTTGCATGCCCGTTTCAGGTTAACATTAATGCTGAATGTTCGCCAAATGAGAAAGTATCTGTTTATGAGTTGTAAGAAATCATTAATAATCTTGGGGAAGGCATACAGTAGCTCCTTATAAGAGTTAAAGTGAGCAATAAGTTAATGGGATCTGGCAGACAATAAACCCCAGAGTGTGTATTTTCATAGCAGTGAGCTTTTGTATTCAAGAATACAGGCTTTACTTTTTCAATGACAGATAACTGACAGTTATAAAGAGCTAATAAACTTAGGACGCACCATCGCCTGTTATCGTCAATTTACGATGTTGCTTGCATCTTGTGCTCCAAAAAACAACAACAACAACAACAACAACAACACAAAAACAAGATATTTCCTGAGATACCTGAGTGTCTAGTACAATGATGGAGTTCAGTATTTGTCCACTCACAGGTATCTGGCAAGCTTGTGTGGCATGTCAAACGCTAAGATATTTATTAAACAGCACAGCACAGATCTGCGCCGCTCTGTGACCTTCCTCAATGTCTGCCTACAAATATGTCTGAAAAAAAACAAAAAACATTCCAAATAACTGAAAATTAAAACATTTCTGAGAGGATACAAATAGACGTGGAGAAAACTGTCTGGCTAGCTGAGATGAAGGTGACATCTGAATAGCTGACTGAAATCACAGGGTGCATCATCAGATTTTTTTTTTTTCTTGGCTCTGGAGAGAATTCAGTCCTTCTTATCAGCCGTTTAATTTTATCATAAGTGTAAATAAACTGCTGATTAACAATGTCAAAGTGGTTTGGAACTGTTGTGTGCTTAATTTTTATGGAAAAGCATCTATTTTTGTGTGATGATGATTGCTAATGAAGGGTGTAAAAAGCTTGATGACAAACCTTTTTGTCATAGTGACCAATCAGGCTTCCAGCCAGTCTCAGACAGCTAATGCTCCATGACTGTAGATGTTTTGGCCTTTTCTTAGCATCTCAGCATTTATTCCACAACTGTTACTTTTCTTGACAAGATCGGTATCTGGGCTACAGAATTATCCATTTATAGGAGTGATGCTTAATGTCTGTAAATGTTTTGGCCTTTTCTCAGCATCACTCTCTGCCACATGTATATTATTTGGCACGACAGGGATCTAGAAAGAACATCAGCCACAATAGCAAGCGAGCCTCTCGGAGCTGACAAAATAGAAGTAACCTTGATTGCAATTTTCTCAT
The DNA here is from genome assembly GCA_027495735.1 of Lutjanus campechanus. Lineage (NCBI taxonomy): Eukaryota > Metazoa > Chordata > Actinopteri > Lutjaniformes > Lutjanidae > Lutjanus > Lutjanus campechanus. The sequence continues at coordinate 103,517 of JAJHUR010072674.1, read as the reverse complement.
CCAGCTCTTGCTTATATAACGTCTCCATTTCACACATACACACACAATCACTCTCTTTCTCCACACGTTCACATGCAAGTACCTTGACATTTTGCTTGCTAGTTAGCAATAACAGATGTTTCTCTGATAGTTTGTCATTTTCTGTGGCAACTGCTAAAAACTCTGTGTTGACTGGGGTTGGAACATTCAGAACTATTTCTACTGAACTGTAGATGTATAAACAATCTGTCCAACCTGCCAGCTGTCTGAAGCCTCACAGCAGACAACATGACCGAGTACACAAGTGTCTCACACAAATGGTTTTCTGTGGCTGTAAGCTGTGTTCAGTCCCAGCAGTGAAAGTTTGGATTTATGTTACAATTTGTCATATGATAATTGATAAATATACACATGGTGTTATTAAACCTCTTCACTTAAAAAATAAATCTGATAAATCTGATCTGAAACACCGCTTTTGCTTAAAATTAGTTAATTCAATTACAATATGACATTTTCTTAAATGGAATAGTTTCATGTAATTATTACTTTACGCAATGTTGAATTCTTTTTTGTTTGTTTTTTGATAATTTACGGAGGGTTTTCATCTAAATGCACCTGTCCCACACTTCCATGTCCTTACCATGGCACTGAACAAATGCCATAGTAAAACTTTTTGTTTCTTTTGTTTGCTTAAGTAAGCAAGTATACTTTTTCTATTACTGTTGAATTAAGGTGTATTAGGTGCTAAAAGTCAAAGCTAACATAGCAGACCTTGCTAGCTGCCATTTATCTGCAATATTAACAACACGTCTTTACAGCAACAGCTTTAGGTGTCGCCATAAAGACAATTTCAAGGCAAACAAAGTGTAACACTGGTATTTTTCAAACCTGGAACCTAATTTTCCATATTTTTTGTCTATGTGATTAATGGGGATAACAATTTTGAAATCTGTTTGGGTATTTGAGACAGCCACCAGCCACATAACAGTGGCAAATTAATCCACCTAATGTAAACAATAGCTTACCGTTAAGGTTACATTAATAACATTTACCATGAACATTGCATCTTTACTGACACAAGATGTCATCACTGCTTTATTTTAGTTATTACTATGATTTAATTTGCAAGCATTACTTTAGCATTAAAGTCGAGATGATGTAAACATTAGAACTGCAATATTTGTCATAAAAAGCTACATATTTTATCTTTTCTGCATATGAACACAATTGGTATCTAAGGTTACTGAAATGTACCATTCCGTTGGAAAAATAATGAAATCTCTTATTTTTATGAGTCTCTTGGAACTTGGCACAAACCTCCATTTGGACTTAAGGATGAAGTAATTAGATTTTGGTGGTCAAAGATCAAAGTTACTGTGACCTCCCAAAAGAAGAAGAAGAATTGCTGCACTAAATAGGACAAAGTTTCACACAAATATCCAATAAGATAAAATGATGAAGTGATGATAATTCATATCCAAAAGGTCAAAGGTCAACCCCACTGTGACATCGTAATGATCAGACATCTGTACTCCATAAACAGCAGCTTGTGTGGTTCGTGGAGGCATACAATTGTGAGGCAGTAATTATAGTTCATTCATTGAAAAAAAAAATCCAGATTAAAATCTTAATGACATTTAAATTAATAGAGATTGATTTGTTGATATTTAATTTTGAAATGCATGTCCCACCTTTTCTATCAGCCCAGTGAAAAGCAGATACTGCAATGAAACCACAGTCATGGTTTATAAAAGCAAGCCAAGAGAGAGGCTGATGACATGAGTCAGGTAGTAATATTCTTAAACTGGAGTCTGGCACACCTGAGAGGTATGTTTGCCACAATATAACAGTTATTAGTGTTAAAAAAAAAAAGTTGTCCAATATTTCTTCCTTGTATTACATGTATTTTCTTGTTCTATTGCCCTGACAACTGACGGGAATAGAGGTTGTCCACTTCACTGCTTTTACTTAATAACAACCCTCAACCTCAATTGTACCTCCTCAACTATTGGAACAGCTGTATTGATTTTCGAAGAGAAGTGAGGCCAAAAAATGGCATTCTATCAGCGTAACTAATGAAGATATCATTGACCCCGAGCCCTCCCAATAGTCTGGTTCACGTGTACTTTTTAATGCTGTTGTGTGCCGTCACATTTTCTTGAAGCAGTTGAAGATGCACAAAAACTCATCCATCTGCTCAAACTGTAACAAGCCATCTGTGCTTCTGTGTTTATCTGTTCTTCAATATGACAGAACTTGGGCTTTTTTTCAGTCTTCAGAATTTTTTGAATATTTTATGTAAATGCAAGTTGGATTTTTCTGCCAATGACTGACAGAGTTACAGAAAAACAAATATTTTGTAAAGAAATACTTGGATATGAAAGTAAGCTCACAGATCAACATGTTACCATGAAAAAAGTATTTTGTAGGAGGAAGTGCTTGTTAATATGAGCAAAATTCACCCAGAATTTACAGTACACAAACACAATAATATACACAGACATACATTCACCAGCATCTCAACAAGATTTAAAGTACACAAACACTCAAAGTCAACAGCACAATAAATTCACGTGTCTAAACAACACAGAAATAAAAATACACTGCTCTCAACCATAAATAAGACATAACTTTAAATATTACAGAAATAAAGCCTGAAAAACAAATGACAGGAAGCTGTGGTGCCACATAGCAAACACAGGAAGATTTACAGGCCCAAATTAATCACAAAATAGTCTTTCTTGTCTTATGCAATGTATTTTTTTCCTGCCTCTGGTTTGTGCAGACTCATCCACAACATCACCAGGTCCAATGTATTGTTCAGTTCACTCTGAATAGCCATGGGAGAAAGTTGCCTTGAGGCCTTCTGCAGTTCATTTTTAGTCCAGGACAAGTCAAGCGCTGTGCCAGAAAGTGATTCAGTCATCCAGCCTATATACATCTACAACTGTTTTTAGCTGGATCAAACAGTCATAATATGCTAATACTTGGGACAATAATGCAATGATAAAAAGTCCACAATAATATATTTATTATCAATAAAATATATATATTCCGTTGATCCATAAACATTTTCCCTGACAATCAACCTAATATAATAAAATTCCTAAATATAAATGCTCAGAACTATGTCCCATACAAGTTTTCAGTACATTATGAAGTATAGGCATATACTGAAGTTGACATATTTGCATTACTTTTAAAGATGTTGTACTACAACCCTGCAGCAAAAACAGAGAAGCACTTTCAGCAATTATAATGTGTCAGTGCTAATGCGTATCAACACAATTGGAGTCTGAGGTTACTGTCTAAAATGTACCATTCCACTGGAAAAATAATGAAATCCCCTATTTTTATGAGTTTCTTCAAACTTGGTACAAACCTCCATTTGGAAGGATGAACTAATTAGATTTTGATGGTCAAAGGTCAAAGTCACTGTGACCTCACAAAATACATTTTTGGCCATAACTTAATTGCTGCACTAAATAGGACAAAAATTCACACAAATACCTAATAAGATAAAATGATCAAGTGATGACTTCTTTTCTCTGTTGATCAGTAAACATTGTCCTTGACAAACAACGTAATATAATCAAATAGCTAAATATAAATTATGTCCAATACAAGTTTTTAGAGGTATAGGTGTATACTAAAGTATGACATATTTGGATTACTTTTAAAGATGTTATATTACAACCCTCCAGCAAAAACAGAGAAGCACTTTCAGCAATTATAAATGTGTCGGTGCATAATTTACTTATTACAAATATAACAAATATGGTAGTGTAGAAATACTGCCTCACTTTGTAGCAAACCGAGGTGGCCTTTATCATTTAATGAATACCCAATCAAGAAAATTAAGTAAACACACACAATGCTAATACTAATACTGGAAGTCATGCAAAACCCTGTAATGCTCTTAAACGACTATGCATGCTCGCATGAATGGATGTCATATATTAGGATTTTCCTCCGTTAGTTGTCATGGGGGATTTTATTCTCATGTCAGCGTACAACAGGAAAGTACTGACAAGAAATATTTTGAATTAGTCTGGTAATGGCATTTTCTGCTTAAATAATGTGACACATTTTCTTCCTCTTCTTTATACCAGACAGCATATATATATTAAATTAAGATTTAAGCATTCTGTGAAAGAAAGCTCTTGAGACATTAATAATGAATGAAACAAGGAATAAAATATGCAACAGAAAGTGTGACAGAAATCCGCACAAAGTTATAGATATGTTTGATATCGGGGAATTAAGAGAAGAAGACAATGAATTAGTAACACTGGGAGATTCCTCTTGGGTCCCAGCACATTGTTTTGGTTTGATTCAAGCTAAGAGAACACCGTCTTTACACAATGACTTCATTAACAAGTAAAGCCATTCATAGAAAAGAGCTCAATCGAAAAGAGAATTCTACATCATATGCTGAGTCACTGTAATATGCAGCAGCTTGAATTCAAATTGTTGTACATTGTACAATGTTGATGCACAAAATGTAAAAATTCCCCTTGAGGAAAAAAACACTAAAGCAAGCTAAATAAATCAGTTTTGTCATTTCGCAGCATCACATGGCATACGTGGGTGACAAATAATAGAACAGAAATCTCCTGAGAAGCACAAGGTCTCAAGATAATGCCAGCTGTGAGCCTCTTCAATAACTAAAGACTGTAACGTGTTAAAGGGGTAGCTCAGATTATTTGGAGTGGGGTTGTTTGAGATACCTCCATAGTCGGTGTATTACCTAGTTGCAGGTCGGCATGCCCTCAGTTTGGAGAAGAAGAGAGGAACACGAGCATGAAAGCTGCACTGTTGTGAAGAGGGTCAGCACAAAAGGTATTTTAGCTACTTAACAAAAATGTCCACCTAATCAGTGTGTGCTATAATAAGAATATTTTCACTGCTACCAACCAAACTCAATGGGCGAAATCTCAATTTCGTCTTGCGCAACATGGGAATTTCTGGTCCACCACTGCCTTCCTCTAGTGGTTTGATTGTGTTATCGTGTGACTTCTGTGGTTTGTAGGACCAGTACAGATTCACAACAGTCACAATAACACAAACAACAAAATCAAGCAAGCTGAGGCAGTGAAAGACCAGCAACTCCCGTGTTCTGCCGGGTAAAATTACTAATTGGATGCCACTGGAGGATGGTTGGTTTGGCTTTTATAACAGCGTCTTCCTGTTAGAAAAAAAAACGGTTTGACAAGATTCTAAATATAGCGTACACTTAAACTGATATTGATTTTTTAGGTGGACCTTTTTTAAGTGGCTAAAATACTTTTTGTTGCTGAACCTGTCCATATCAGTACATTGCTTAGCCTCTATGCTGTACTCTTTTCTGCATCTCCAAACTTGCAGTGTGCTGACAGGCATCTGCTGAGGGCAATACACTACCCATAAGTACCTCATACAACCCCACTTCAGATAATTCATTCTATCTATTAAGTGGCCTTGGGAGACAGTGGTACATTTCATTGGTAACTGCTTAATTTCAATACTATTTTCAGTAATTGTAACCTTTGTATTAATCATGTTTTCTGACTAGTTAACCTATCGCTACACTGAGCCAATTTCTCTTGTTTATGTAGATTTTTATTTCCCAACTGAACACATCAGTCTCATACATTCTCATCAAACATCCCCTTGCAGCGAGTAATGATATGCCATCGTATTTCCAGCACCTCCCTGCTTGCCAGGACAGGTACAGCTCAGTGGCACTCAGGGGACTGATGATAGGAGTGATGGCATTGCCACTGAGAGAAGGATCCCCAGGGGTATTTTCAGGGGAATGTGCTGTGGACAGCAGAATGGCCTCCATTGCCTCAGGGATATAAAAAAAGAAGAGAAAAAGGGAGATACATTTCAGAACTAGGCAATGACTAACTGAAAGTCAACAGTTAGTCAACAGTAGGGGTACTTTAGGGATGAAATACAGCAGTGTTCAGCCTCAAAAGCTGTTTGAGTGCACATTTTAGTCTTTTTAGTCATGATTTAATTAGAATCTGTAGTCGAGGGCATGATCAGCTTTCATAGTTCATTTTCCTTTTTGTTCCTTTTCCAAAAGAAAAAATGGCGCATACGGAATGACATTGAAAAGTTGTTTTGATTTCGACAAAAAATCTTGCAGTTGAGAAAGTTGGCGGTAAAATAAAGAGGACAGACTGCTGACAAGACCTCTTTGTGCTACTGTAAAATGTGCTAATTGTTAGATGAAGAACGTGGCTCTCACTGTGGCTGTTTGTAAGATTCTCAAAGATTCTGTTTTGCTATCTTTATGAATAGTCATCTGGGGATAGATGAAGGAGAAAGCAACAACAACACATTAAATTACAGGTCACTTAAAAGCTTGTGACTGAATATATTTTCTCACACTGTAAGAAAAATCATAACGCAGTAATTGTAACGTTAATATTTATTTTTAAACACTGTCATAGTATAAAATTGCTAATTATTTAGCAAATATTATTTAGCAATTATATATTTATTTACGATGCTGTCCAAGTATAATTACCTTAGTGATGATCAGTGATTAATATTCACGCAAATAAACATTATACTGGACCTACAGAATGAAAAGGGTTTATTTTCTCTCATTTTATAGTAGTTCTAGTGTATTTACTACACATCACATCTACTTAGTGTACGTTTTCACAAATATTCATATGCCAATCCACAGACTTAAGTATTTTCTATAGGGTATTCATTAGAGTAGTGGTTTTCAAAGTTTGAGACTGTGGGCTTCCCCTCAGACAAAACTTGGAAACAGGCCTCCCTTGTTTAGTTTTACTCAATTCTTGGATGTATGTGGGATCGTGATTGGTTTGGACAGGTCTGTTTAAAGGCATTTATAAGTTTTTGACTCTAGAAAAGTGGGAAAAACAGTAAAAATTTCCCAATACTGTATCTCTGAACTATCTCTTACACCAAATCACACACATTTAGGCTATTCCATGTGATCTTCTTTTCATAATTAATGTAGCTTTTTTCATTTCCATTCACTGAGCCTGCCCTGAAACTCCAACTTTGAAAACCTCTGAATTAGAGTAAAGCTTTATTGGCAATTTGATATAAAAGACACAGGACAGTAACACCCATTACAAAGATCATGTAGATTTTAATATTCTGTCTTGCTAGTTGATAGTATACTATGCAGAGGTTTGTTTTTAAAAAAAACAATGTATGGACAAAAATAATCCCTCTCAATCATCACTTTTGATCCACTAGAAGTGTGTGGTGGTGTCTGTATCTGCAGTGACCCTGCCCTCTGCTGGTATTTTCTTATTTTGCTGTGTTCGGGACAATTCTGGGTGTCAGCGTTTGAACAATGGTGTGTATACCCCAGCCAATAACAGTGCACAGAGTGTGAGGGTGAGACTCTAAAAAAACATAGGCAACCAGGTCACAACGCCGAGTCCATCTCTCCCCTCTGCTCTCTGTCTGTGTCATGGATGTGTAAAGAGCTGCAGGTCTGTGTGTCTGTTTGACCGAGGCTGGGGCTGAGCTGCACACACCGCCACGAAACAATCAGAAAATAACATTTTATTTCCCCGATTCACTACTTTGTTCTTGCTAACATCGCTCCCTCTCTTCATTCACTCTCCTGCTCACGTGACCACCGCTGATCGTTCTCTCGCTTGCTCATTGAACCAGAGAGGAGGGGCCAACTTGCAATGATGTGTTAACAAACAGCAATCAACAAATTCTGCATAGTGTACCTTTAACTTAGCTATTAAATAAGCAAAGTTAGCTCCCTGATAGGCACCAGCATTTTTATCCTGCATCTCAGACTCATGTTTGCTGCTCCCATATTAAAAACACATATGATATTGTTTATCTACATTTTCTTGCCTAGTTTGGCTAAAACCAGTCTATTGAAAAAACAAAATTGATATAGGGACATGTGTTTAAAGCCATTAAAATGAAACATATCATGACAAACAACATTGAAAAAAAGGAAAATGTATTAGAGACTTTGGGTCTCATGCAAGAACATTTTCATATTCTTATCTTAAATTTGTCTTACTTTTTTTCATACAAAGGGCTCGTATGAACACACCACATCAGATTCAACAAATTCTCGTAACTTCAGATAACCACGTAAATGATTCATCTGTGTGTATTTGAGTCTTATAAATTAGCATAATTAACATCCCAGTAATACCATCTAAGGGTACGCTTCCTGCCCCAGGAAGTGTTCATTCATGAAAATGGCATCAAAGAGAAAAAAGAAAAACTTGAAGAGTTTGGAGTTTGACATCCTGCTTTCAGAGATCCATAAAGGAAAATCTGTCATTTTAACAGCGTCAACAGAGGAATTAAAAGACCTTCTAAAGCCAAGAAATGGGAAAAGTGAATGCTGTAATGCCGTGTTACCGGAGGGTCGGACTGTCACTGAAATAAAGAAGAAATGTCTCAATATGAAAATGGCTTCAGAGGGAAAAAAAACCAAAAAATCAAAACATTATAATTTGAAATGTAGTCAAACAGGAAGTGTAATTTATTTGTCAAACTCAAAATGTCTTCAAACTCATGAAATATTCAGTCATTAGTGAAAAACTTCAATTTGGTTAACAGAGGACTGACTGCACATGACTCTACGACAGGTCTGGACCACTTGGAAATCGTGTTTGTATCTGAAAGAAAATTCAAAAAATTTGAAAATTAGTGAATATGAAATGTTCTCTTAAATCACTTGTATGCATCACTTAAGAACAAATCTGTTTTGATGAGCAGTTCTTGCATGAGGCCCATTGTTGTTTCCTGTAAACTGTAGGAAACTTGCAATCAAAAATAATACAAAAGTTAATTCGATTATTGAAGCTACTACAGTGTGTTTTAATTGGTTATGAAAAGTCTTGATTTAATACTGATGGTCCTACTGTATATGACCTGCATCGGCAAATAAGACCATGACCATGAGAGGACTGGCTGTTTGTTATTCTTTATGCCTGCCTTCAGGTTGGATTCTCCCTAAAATCAGATGAAAAAAGGCTGTGTTTACATTTTCCCAGGCAAGGTTACAGTGAGTAGTACATTTTCCAGTTAAAAGAAGAAGGAGAAGACTTTTATTTTGACAGTTTTATATATGACGACATATTTTGTAATTATGGTGGGGGAAAGAGTACCACTTTTGTCAATAGAAGCCTCCAAAATCAACACAATATGAAAGTTTCTTAAGGGAATCTTTCCAAAAATCCTGGTTTGTCATTAACAATAGTTACACAACACTGTTTAAACACACACCAAACTTAAAATCACAGCTACCCCGAACCTTAACACTGCCTGGCCTTGGCACAAACTGAAAGCTGAAATAATGTGTTCAGGCCTCAAGTGGTGTAGTCTGGTGGAGCAGGTTGCAACTGCATAGTGTATTCACATCATATGAGTGAGTGGAAACCTTTTCACCCACACAACATAACAGTAGGTCACACTTGCATGTGAAATCTATGCAAATGCACTGCTCACTCAGAATATGTAATTAATGGAGAGCAATTAAAATGTGACTATGAAATGATATGTGTGAGGCACTGCATGTTAATTCCACGCTCTAGGAAAATAAAAGCTCTGAGATCAACATTTTTTTAAATATCCTGTATGAATACAACAACTACGGCCACCCTATCCAGATGAATTATTGCTTTACGCAAATTAAAACTCATTGTTGCCCAGCTCTGAAACATATCCACATTAAGAATGCATTTGGGAATGCACGAAACACACTGAAATGCAGAGTGGTAACACTGGAGTCAAATATGATGAGCAAAAACATTTCCAGTACATGCAAAACAGCTTGTATGTGAATTTAAATTCAATGTTGTGTTGGTGTTTTCGTGGAGGAGGGACATTAACATTCCTGGTGTGAAATAGTGGGAGGGTAGTGTTAATTTCCGGAGTCTTTTAATGTTTACATCCATTAGGGAACAGTTGATCAGTGTGCTCCTGGTATAGTCACTCTGTCCTCTGTCTTTCTTCTCCTTCTCTCTGCTGGACTGCTGTAATTTTATTATATTATTTACAGTAAGTGACATTTCTACCCTAAAAGTAATGCATGCAGTATGCAAACACTAGTCTCCAATGTTCTGTTAGATTGTGTACCGAACTTGTATTTTCAAGGTTATCAAACAAATTACATTGGTACTACCAAATACCAATTCATATTAAATCAATCTAGCAAATTTCAGCACCTGGGAGTGCAATAGAGAGTATATAGAGAAAGGGAGAGCGTGAAGTTACTACACATTTAACCAAACCAAAATATACCCTCTGTATATCTATTATTTAAAGAGTTTTCATAGCTTTAAAGCAAATTCCCCTGTAGCAGCTGAAGCTAACTTTAGCAACTTAAAAGGATATTCCACCCCTAGATGATCATCCACTCAATATGTACTCACCCCTATGCGGATGTGAGGATGGGTGAAGATCTTCAATTCACAAAACAAATCCTGGAGTTTCAGCACAAAACAGGGTTGCCGCCAAATCCAGTACAATGGCAGCGAATGGCGACCATGGACAAAATGTAAAAAAAAAAAAAGAAAGAACACAAAACAAACATGAAATGTCTCCATCCTGCTCGTGTGGTGTAATCCAAGTGTCAGTGAGCCGCGACATTAAAATTTAAATTCAATGTATCGCAAGACTTCGTATATCTCTTAATGGATGTGTGAAAATAGCGCAAGATATACGAAATCTCGCGATACATCGACGTCATGTTTACATGCTACCTGGGAGGCTACAGTTGACATTTCAGCTAAAAACATGGTGTAAATGGCATCTTTTGTGGTTAAATTTTAATGTTGCGGCTCATGGACACTTGGATTACACCGCACGAGCAGGATTGAGACATTTCGTGTTTGTTTGTGTTTTTTTTTTTTTTTTTTTTACATTTTATCCGTGGTCACCATTCACTGCCATTAGCTGCAACCCTGTTTTCTGCGGAAATTCGAGGATTGTTTTGTGAACTGAAGATCTTCGCCCATCCTCACATCGTCATAGAGGTGAGTACATGTTGAGTGGACTCTTATTCTGCGGTGGAATATCGCTTTAACCCTCCATGGATGATGGAACTTTAAGGGATGGATCGACAACTTTATCCACTTCATGTCCAAAATAAATAACAAGAAACAGAAATGACATTTTTGTGTAAAGAGAGTACCAAGCACCACATATCAGGTATCCTCGTGTTCTGTGCTTTGTAGTTTCAAAAACTACTTCTAATGGATGTGGCCCACAAAATGTCTTTCACGAGAAAGTATAGTGCACAAATGCATTTTGCAGAACAATATGTATGGTTTCAAGGTTTATTTTCGAGCAACCACTGCAGTATAATTGTAATGTCTCCTCCAGATATGAATGGAAAACATTTGTCCTTGTGCTACTGTGTTCCATTTAATAATGCAGCTATGTCAATAAAAATCTTGAGGAAAGATGATCTTCATGAAAATTGTGTGACCAGTGGAGTGGCCCTGTGGCTACGCAGCCTATTTTCAGCCAGTGGGGGAAGGCAGACCTAATTTCTGGAGCTTTTGGTTATTAAATAAAGGATGAGCAGCCGTGCTTTTCCGGCTCATCACCTTGAGTTCTACAGAGGAGATGTAGACTGTTGATATATGTCAGTATATGTAGACCCTTTTACACGTTGTGCCTTAGATGAGAAGAGATTAATGAGAAGCCAGCACCACTGGACGTCTAATGTTTGTCCACTATAACAAGTTTTCTGACCTTCAAGAATAGAAGTGTACACGAGGGCCAAGATGGAGTGCCTTTCCTTACATTTTTCTCCCTCTTCCATCCAACCCGCATAAAATAATCCCACAGATCGAATTTCATGCAGTATTTTGGCCTGAATTTTACCTGAGGACATCCTGTTTCCCATTAAATCTCTATTGATTCTTTACCCACACCCTCATCAAACCACTTTGCAGCACATACTGTACACTTTGACATATACTCATACGCTGACACATACACACACACTTCCTGGTATCAACAAGAGGCTTTTAGAGGCAAAATGTAAATTAGCAAATCCCTAAGGTAATTAAAAACCAAGCCCCTAACTTATTGCATGAAGCCTTCCTGACTAACAAACACCTGTGCTGTATCAATTAGAAAGGCTTTATTTGTATATAATATTAATGGAGTGCAACTCTGTTTAGTTAATTTAAAGATCATACATTCCGTTCCCAGCTGTGCATGCACCGTAGTGATTCTGTTAACTTTAATGGCGTTATTCGGTTCACAAGAGGATTTACATAAGTTATTCATTTGACCTTCAAAATTTGATGTTTTTTACATGAATGACTCTCTTGCAAAAACAGAGCCTTATCTGTAATGTCATCAGAGGATACTGTAAGTGAGAGTAACAAGAGGTTCACGGGCTTATAGTAACAGTTGCTACTACTGCTATTATTGGTCATAAGTCTTATTCCAGTGTCAAGACACTGCCTGTACAGATAATTGTCAATGTACAGCCCACATCTTCTCCGCTTCCTTATTAATCTCACTTGTGATGCTATAGTTTGCCTCGTGCATTATCTATATTCCATGCTGCAGAGATGTCTCCTAAGTCCTGTTCCACATTCACCAGAGGGGGTTGATTGCACTCCCACATCAACGTATGCTGCTTGTATTCATGTGCATCCTCTACTGCAGAACCTTAACCACCAACAAAACAAACACTTCTGTGTACAGTCACTCCTGACGCCAAAGATTCATTCTGAATAGAGCTGAAAAAAGTTCATTTTAATCATATTTTAATCATTAAAAAAATACATCAAGACATGATATGAATATAACCATCAGGGGTGTAAGTAAAGAATTACAACTACTCATGTTTCTGTAATTTTTTGGCGTATTTGCACTTTTATGAGTATTTTTTCAGGTCTGTAAATTTACTCTTGCTTACTGTAAGTATGAATTACACTGTCTACTCCCCTGGCGAGTCATATGCAGATGCAGACAGTACCCTTTAGCTACTGAAAGCTAGGACAAAGTCTGCACATGGAGGAGATGGGTTGGATGGATGGCTCAGACAAACACAGGACTGTCGACCAGGAGACCAGGATTTGAGTCCCATGTGAAACCAAAATGTTATTAAAAGTTGTAAGGCACATAATGTTACCTGCATCATGTGACTTTTGTGTTGCAAGTCTCTTCAGTGACAACACATGATATGTGGAACACAACATATTGTAAACCTAAACATGGTCTTATCCTGAACCTATCCAAGTAGTTTTTTGTGTCCAAACCTACCCAAACAATGCCAATCACGTGTCAAAAAGGCTTTCTGGCAGCCACCATTAACGGGTATTATGTGCTTTAGTATCAGGATGCTGAGGGCTGGTGAAGAATTACTGGTATGTGACGAGTTGGGATGAGAATGCATGCAGACAACAACATTGCTGGTGTTGGCAATGGTGATGATGGAAATAATGGAGCTATAGCAGTGAACATGGTGCACATGTGCTTTAATGCTGTTGCTGGGTGTTCTTCCCACAGCAGGCAGTCAGTCTTAGAGACAACTTAACAACCCATTTTTCCATGAACACACTGCCTTCACAAATTAAATAAAACTTTGTATTTCATGGACGTTGTGTCCCTGGAAACATCACAAATTTGGGGGGTTGGGAGAGCAGAATTAGTTGGGGTTTTCTGGGAAAATGAAAATAACTTCTGTTGCACTGAACACAACAGACTGGGACCAGGATTAATTCAGTGCCTGTTCAAGTCACTCAGTCATCGCTGCCTGGTTTCAGAAATATATTACAATTAGAGTTCTGTCCTATACGACACTGTAAAGTGGGTTTGAGCCCATACTTGACAGTCAGCTTGAGTTTTGCACTACTAATATGTATTACTGTTAGTCAAAAGTATTCTGACAATTATTCTTAAGTACGTACCTGCTCCTGACATGCTTAATAATCTACTCAAGGTATTCTAGTTATTGAAAATGGCAGTCAATCGAAATCGCACTCAACTTTTTTACAAAATGGCTATTTTCTGTTAAATGGGAAAAGCCTCTGATTCCACGAATTCAGTCTAATTCATCATCAGAGAAGCAGCCCCAGGTTTTATCCCCTCAGGGCATCACAAATGATCACAATCTTGGCTCTTTTATTCTCTTTTTTTTTCTAGCACTGGGACAGACATGGCCACAAATCAGTGCTCCACATAATAAGAAACAGGTAGGTTCATTCTCTTCAGGGGATTTTTGCTATTGTTGTTAAATTGTACATTATGTTTTTTTTTAATAAGTCTGCAGAAACTCCATGATGACTGTTATGGTCATGATTACATTAAATGAGCACTCAGAAGAATAAGTTTTATATACCTTGTACAGTAACTTGGAAATATAATCATATATTAATATTTACGCAACTCAGATCATAATTACATTTGTTCTGACTGTATAAGAACATTTCACTTGATATTGTTTTGGTATTCCGGGAAGAGTAAATTCATTTTTTGTTCGCCTCAATGCACACCATGATGAAAATGCTTCTACTCCACCTGCTCATTAATCAGGAAGGCAGTGCAGATGGCGTTCTTTGACAGAGAAGAAAACATGGAGAGCTATCAACTTTTTGCTGCTAATTAATCCTTCGATTCTTTGAATGGAATCGCAAACCACATAAATTAGCCTAAAAGCAGAGGAGAAAAGAGTCACATAACTGAACGTAAAGCACACAGTGTCTCTTTTTTTTCGCTTAATACGTGTGTTTAGCTTGAAGCCTAAATGGGTCATTCATTCTCATCCTCTGTCCCAGAAATGGTAATTCTTTGAGTTACCTTCCACAGTAATTTTCCATGAAATATTTACTGTTTCCACGTTTATGTTGCTTCACCCAGAACAACCTAGAACCAGATGGCAGAAGAACAGTTGAGCTGTTCATAAAAGCCCAAGCACACCATTATATTAAAATAACGATCTTTATTGTCCACAAAACTATAATCCCTATAACAAACAAACAACACATTGAAGCAGGGGCTCAAAACCTACAGTACATGCTGTTTGAGACCTCTTGCACTACTAACAGGTTGCTCAACAGCAGATGCCTGGGGTGGAAAAGAATATTCACAAACTAGCTGAGCTAAACTGAGCAATCAAAACTACTGTGACCAAAGGAGTGATTCACTGGCTGGTAATTGCTGGCCATCCACATACCGCCAACACAGGCTGAAATACCACCTTCAGACCAGGCTCGTGGTGCAGCATGAACAAAGGCAGAGCAGCTCAGATGCCTCGACCCCGCAAACCTTCAGCACACTACTCTAAACACAAAACTTCTTACACATGTGCAACCAAACTGGGTTTTCTTTAATCATTGCTATCACGCTTTAGCAAGTGTTCAGCATACCATGTCTCTGTATGCACTGTTTAAGGGAGGGATATGTTCTCTATTTACTTTACTAAATCATGAACCATGATATGCCATCAGAGATTAAAGACATAGTGGAAATACTGGCTTTTCCAACAACAATGCCCAGCCAGTATGTTTGATTTGAAATTTCAAAATCAATCATGTTCACCCAATAAGTTAGTGTTTCTGAGTGAATCTTTAAGAAGGAGTAGATGTTTATAACACTTAAACGTGGAAATATTTTAACAGAGTCTGGAACATATTAAGACAGGCAGTCACTGAAATCCAGTTCCAGAGTGTATTTTTGGAGCGGTTGGCTTTTGTTTGAGAGATAACAGGCTTAGCTTTACATCAATAGACAACTGACAAAGGTATAAAAATCTGATCAACTTACAGTGTAGGACTGGTCATCACTTGTCATTGTCAAAGTGTAATGTTGTGCTCATTTTGTGCTCCTGTAGGTTCAGAGCTTGGCTATACTTCAAAACGGACACATACATGGAAAGCTGCAGATACCACAGACACCCATTAGCTCTGTCATTAGGCTACTTTCTGGGGTCTGTTTGGAAGTTAGTTTCCATGCAACTTGCAAGTAACCTGCCTGAGCTTAGATTCTGTTAAGAAGGGTGTGGGAGGAAACAAGTCGCCCTACTGCCGTAACCTTTTTTGAATGCTACAGTGTTAAATATTTCAGCTTCAATGTAACACATTTAACAGGTTCAGCCAGACCAAAAGACCAACATTTGTTTCACCTGATGGGTTTAATTTTGTTTTCTGCTTCACTGGCAAAGCTCTGTCACTTCATTTTGCACTTAAATTGCATTATTAAGGTGGCAAATAGAATGAAATGAATGAGTGAGCTATGGGAATTCTCTGGCATGAGTTTTCTATATGTCATATGTAATAAATGATAAAAATTCACGGGTGATCTAATGTGGAGGGCACATTAGAAGTAAAGATGTGACAGAAGTCTTCATTGTTCTTTCTTTTTTACGTTCAGGCCAAAGTTAATTGGTTCCATAAAATATCAGCTTAGGTCCATAAGACCCCATTAGTCACTTATTTAATCACTTAATCAGTCAACTTTAGTTATAAACAAGTCATGCATTAAATGCAACTCCTAGCACCTAACATAAAAGAGCTAAAAAAATCAAAACATTTGAATGAATAACATTTATTTGAATAAAACAAATAATAAAAAAGGAGATAAAAAAACAGAAAAAGGCAAGTTAAATCTGACTGCACCGGGTAAAAGCCAAGCTAAAAGGTGTGTTTTAAAGTTTTCTTTTAAAGATTGTCTTTTAAAGATATCCACACTCACTCTTCGCTCAGGTTCTCCAGAAGGCTGATCCACAGGCAGAGGTGTCACAGCTCCATTCTCCAGGTTTTCCTCCTGTCCCTCTGCCTCAGTAATTTTCTACTCTCCCTGCATCGGCTCCATGCTACCTGCCAGCCACTCCCACCTAATCAGCCCAACTACACTCACCTGCAAGCTCACCTGCAGCTCATCCCCAATCAGCCCAGTATATCAGCCTCTCCAGCACACTCACTCCTGCTTCTTCAGGACGCCATGCTAGACTCTCCACAGCCGTCTGTCCCTGACCCTGAGATCTGCCTCTATGTTCCTGGTTTTTGTCTGCTTGTCCCCGACGCTGTTTGGTGTTTCCCTCCTGTGATGTTGCAGTGGGAGATTCTCTGTTCCCTCGTCAGTGTTGTCCTGTGGAGAGAGGGGGCTCTATGATCCTTGTTTACTGATTCTATACAGCTGGCCACATTTGACAGTTCTGTAGCTGTGTCGCCAATAATGTGACCATAACTTTAGACTGGACCCTTAGAACGACTGGGTAGTCAGGAACAAGATCATTTAGTGACTTGTAGACCAATAAAAGAATCCTAAAATCTATTCTTAAACTAACAGGTAGTTAACACCACAGGAGCAGCAAAATTTCGTCTAAGTGGAAGTTGGTATGTGGCCTTTTTTTAGTAGACCTGAAAGGAGATCATTACAATAATTGAGTCTACTAGTGATAAAAGCATGCATCAGTTTGTCAGTACTGGACTGGGAGAGGAAGAGATGAACTTTTTCTGATGATAAAAGGCAGATTTGGTCATATTTTGAATGTGGGCATAGAAACTTAAGTGCTTGAAGTACTCCGCAGAAGTATGCTTAAGTCCACTCCACAGAGCTATTAAAATGCCAAACACTACATAGATTATTCCTCATGAATCCCTCTGAATTATCCTGCTATTTAGTCCATAGTCTGCAATATTTGTTTGAATATTTGAGCGACATTTTGGCCAGATTAGAGGGGCAGACACGACTGAACAGTGGTCAGGGTAAAGTGAAGAGCCATACAGTGTTTAAACTCACTTCATTTTTGATACATCACACTCCTGGGGGACAAAAGAAGAAGAAAGAAATTTGCGCTTGCTTAGTTCAAGAGAGAAGAATGATATGTCAGAAATAAATACTTTTCAGCCAACCACAAATGCAAGCCCACGAAAAAAAATTTGTATTGGTAAAGCGTATTTCTTTTCTGTTCTTTCTTTGTCAAACACCAAAATCCCGGACTCTCTGTTCTGGTTGTGAATACTGAAGTCTGGATCCCAAATGGCCGTTGTGATGATTGAATAAGAATTTAAATCTTTGATTGAAAACATTTCTCATTCAGTAGCCACAAGGACTTCCACTGCCAGCATGTGAAATTAATGACTTTGGCAAATCTGAATCTGTTATTTGATCTGGCTTTTCCCAGCAGATGATGCTGCTCCATGCCTGTGCTTTCAAATACATCACTGCAGGCATGGCCTGTTAGAAAGGTCCAGGCACACAATCTGGTGCATGAGCCTGGATGCTAATTCCAAAGCACAGCTGAGCAAATACTGTTACCTTTTAGGCCAGAAGAAAAGGCAATTTAATTGGTACAACAAATCATAAATAAAGTGAAAGGCAATTAAATATGGAGATCAAATTTTCTATGTAAATGTAAATTGAGATCTTGATGCAGCAGGTAACAGGACTGAAAATATGTGAAATTGTGTCTGTGCATAGTACTGTGCAGAGTATTGGTGATCTCCTGTTTCAAAACAGAATGAGGTGCACAGGACTCCTATAACATTTTCAAGTGTGGAATGAGCCTAATTCTGCTCCTTGTGGCCAACGGAAAAAAGAAAAAAAAAATAATTCCCACAATAGTTAGCAGAGGGTGTTTTCTTCTCTCCAGCCTCAGGGGACAGTAATGCGCCAATTACTGGTTTGTGGACCAGAATGAGAGAAACTCACTTGCATTCAAATACTTATGAGACAAGCCACACAAAGTTGAGATTTGTTTTTATGTGAAGTGAACCAAACAAAACTTCTGGCTTTTAACTTAATGAACTTTCTCTGTTCCTCACTCGTTTCACTTATTCTGTCTGTCGCTTGTTTGCTTTTTACCCACCCATGAAGTCTGCAGTTTACAGTACACATCACTGATTGGCTAATATATACACCTGACACCTGGTTAACAGTATACAGCAGAGTGATAAACCATAAACAGGTTGAAGAACTGCTCTACATGAGGGGTATTTCAGTTGCATTACCAAACTATTAAGTTTGACCATAAGCCTGCAAAATTATACATAAAATAATGTTGAGATGTCCACATTTAGAAATACACATTTATAACTGACATGCATATCAAATTAAACAATAATGTAAACACAATTAGAGTAAAAGTACTACAAAGGAAAAAAAAGAAGAACATACAGGCTAACTGGTTGGTTCAGCAAATTCACACCTGTTTAACTTCCCCACCTTTGATAAAGAGCCATGCACAGCTGCTTCCCTAAACTTTTCTGTGGGAAGCATCTGGGACTATCGCCCATGCAGTAGATGAGAAAGTCCCAAACAGGGCCAACACAGTAAAAGCCTTCGCCCCAGTTAAGCTCAGATACACACTGACCTGTATTGCTAAATGCAAGATTTTTCATCTATCTGCCACCTGCATGCTAAAGCAAACATAACTATTCTCAGGTGTGTTAATGTGACTACGTGCTCAGATTGGCAGTATTAGCAGTATGTATTTCCATCTCAGTATCACTTTATTCTAGACATTGCTGCCAAGGACATACATCACTTAAAGTATATAGGTATATTTTATCATCATATAAGATCACCACAGGGAGTTATATATGTAGTAATTGAAATGATCTTTATTTTACACAGGTTGTGCTTTGTATCCTAGGGCTGTGATGGACTATGTGCTTGTAATAATGAATGAAATAGGATTACTTGTGTCACTTGTAAAGTTTCAGTGGGAAATCTCCAGGGGAACACAGTAACCATTAAATCTGACCTTAAAAAGAGATAAAAAATAGGTTGTATAGTGGATAAATGGCTGTTTGCATGTCGTTTTATATGGAATCAATCAATCACTGAAAAATGTGCCATGTTGAAGTATACGAACAACAATTAGTCAGCGTTGGTGAACAATTACACATTAATACACCAAATCGAGCCGGGGATGAAATATTTTAAAAGCTTTAGCTGTATTTAAAAAAACAGTCAGGAGTGACTGATGGACATACTAAGCTGATTTACAGATTGTATCTCATTTCCAATTGTAATGTGTTTGTCTTGCTACATGCTACCAAGTTATTAAACAAATGGTAATGATGCATAATCAAAATACAATTAATAACCTGTTGGGCTAGGTAAACAAGAATTAATCTATGATCTGGCAACAACAACAAAATTGAAACAGATATACACAGACACTAGAAGACACTCGGTAGAGTGCAGATCTTCTCCAGGCAACCTGAAAAGAATATATTATTATATATTTATATATATATATAAATTATACATTATATATTTGGATGTGACCCTTAGTAACGTAATTTAATTACGTATTTAATTACATGTAATTTACTTGTTAATCCCCAGAACTGCCAGTAGATAAAGGTAATGGTAAAAAGGTAAAGGCAGAGGTAAACTTCTTGCTGTTGTTGGCTGGTTAAGAGAAATCAAGAGTCAGCAGCAGTTTAAAAAAAAAAAAAAAGAAAATGAATAGAAATCATCACAACCATGAGAGGTCCTTTAGCATACAGTCGTACATGTGCACTTAGAGACTAGTACAGAAGACTGACAGAGACTTGAGACTTGATTATAATGTCACAGTGAGACTGACCTTTGACCTTTTGCAGAAAAAGGCAAAAAGAAATTTGTGTGATATTTTTTCATTGTTAGCAAAGACTGATACACAAGGCTCTGGCAGGAGGACTGTTTATATTTATGACGTTTCTTCCTTAAGCGTCACAGTTGGTGAACAGTGTTTCTTAGATGTTGAACTTTTAATGTGAAGATGCAACATCTTGTTGTCACTGTTTACATTCTACCTGTCACAAATTCAAAAAATGCACTACAGAATTATTTCATGGGTGTATACATGTATGTATTTTGCTTCATATTTTTACTCTACACCATTCTGAATTGAATTTATTATCTGTATATATGTTGTATTGTGTTTGTATTATGAAGGAACTACAACTCTAAATCCCTTGAACAACCTTGTGTTGTACAATGATAATAAACAACCTTGAATCTTTGAATATGAAATGACTTATGGTCACAAACAGTTTTGACCGAAACTTTTGACCATCAAAATCTTATCAGCTCATACTTGAGTCCATGTGGACGTTTGTGCCAAATTTGAAGAAATTCCCCCTAACCATTCTGGGCATATCATGTTGTGTCGAATTCAAGATTAGCTGCGGACAGTAGCTCCAGACCCAATCCTAACACATATACACAAAATATAATGAGCATAGTATTGCTTACTCATGGAACTTAAATTTACTTGATAGTTCTGTGAACTACACATCGAGTTGCCTTGCTGGCCAATAACAGATAAGCATCATTGACTGTAAACCACAACCAAAATGAAGTAAATAGTGATAGAAGTAAGTGGGTGGTGAATTCAGTCAATTCTGGAATGTGTGAATGTCTGGTAAGACTTTAGTATAGCCAATATTTATGATGTGTAGAATTTGTCAAGCCAACCATATCTAGCACGTTATCATCATTTTATTTTGAAAGTCTGTGCTAGTGATTTAGAAAATGCCCTTAAATGCCTTTAGATGCTATGAAGCAATGTTTATTTTGTTTGTTTGTTTGTTTATTCATTCATTCATTTTAACCTGCATTTATTTTCTTATTTTTTCTTAATAGGTCCTTGGAGCCTTTGAGTACTTTTATCCTTTTATCGTGTTTGTTTTTGTCTGTAATGTTTGTAAAATGTGTCGAGATGCCCTCTCTCTTTTTCTGCAAACCCAATCTGCCAACAGGTGCAAATAAAGTAACCTGAATCTAAACCTGAACCTGGTCCTATTGGAGTTCCTTCAGTTTTTGTTGGATACATATCTGTTAATCACTGCCAGTCACTGTAAACATGTGCTCCTCTGGGTAGGTTGCTAGCCTTCATTCCCTGTCCAATCTTCCCCAAAATTTAAAATGCTGCATCACAAACCACACTGCAAAAGCCCATGTGCTAAAAAAAAAAAAAAGTTTCTGAAATGCTACAGTAAGACAGAGGCTACATGTCTGTACAGCCTGCCAAACATCTGCCTTTCCCAATATGACCATGTTTACTTATATGGAGATTCTTTCTCCACAACAGTTGGCTGGAAGAGAAATTTCGAGCAGCACAATAATGGAGTCATTCAGTCAAGAAAAATCTGTTTACATATGCGTGTACAATCGAAAACATGCACACTGACGATTGCTGCAGCTTTCTGTGAGCCACGGCCTCATATTTTTCAAACAAATTGACTTCCATTACAGTCGAACAACTGTGGCGACTCTGGTACTCTGAACATAAAGCAATATAGTAAAAGGGATCAGTAGTGGTCTCAGAGCTGCTGTGCATAGAAATGTGAGAAACCATTGGGTGTTCTATAGGTGCGATTAGAAATATTGCTATTTCCATACCAACTTGTGCTCTCTTTTTCTTTATAATAATCCAATTTCTTAAATCAGCAGGCGTGTACAATTAAAAATACATTTAAGGTGCATATAATATAACTCTGGAAATGAGTGATTTTGATAACAAACCGATTGTGAAGTTGCACACAACTGCACACCAGAGTCAAGTATATTGCATCCATTGCGTTTTCTGCACATCCTCTGAGAGATCATGAACCTTCATTAACGGGCCCTCACAAACAGGCACAATGTTACAGTCATCTCCTTACCCTAGAAAAAGAAACCAGATAAAAAATTGAGGAATTACGTAGCTGTGCATGGCATCCCTGTGATCAATGTGATGCCTGTGTCCTGCTGAGAGCTGGTATTGGGCAGGTGGTGCAGCAACAGATACAGAGAATCAGAGAAGAAAGAAAAGGGAGAGAGACAAAAGGAAAGAACAAAGAGCCAGGGGACGCTGAAAAAGGTATGAATTTGAAACATGAGAAGGATGGAAAATGAAGAGGATTAGGGGCAAAGAGAACAAATTACAGAGAGAATTGTCAATAATGGAGCCAGCATATGCTGTTTTCTTCATTCTGTGGCTACTGTGGTCTGTATTATTCTGCGCCCTGGCTCCATTGAAGAGTGATCAGCCACCTAGTCTCTTTTCTTGTTTTTAAAAAAACATTCATTTACAATGATCAGCTAAAACAACTATATGGCAGCCTGTGCCAACTGCTGTATGTATTTATCCAAGATGTTCAAGATGTAACTATGATTACAAAATAAAAGCCAAAGCAAGATTAAATCGAAAGCAACTGGACTTGTTCAAAAAGCCTTTTTCTGAAAAAGAAAAAGGTTTTTTGAACAAGTCCAGTTGCTTTCGATTTAATCTTGCTTTGGCTTACAATGACCTGGACGAATGAGAACATTCACGGATACAAAATAAAAGAAATAAGGATTTAAAGGCAATGATGAAGTGCAATACAGTTTTTACACAAAAGTTAACTCATATCTTTTTTTAAGGCAGTTAAACATATTTAAAAAAGCCAAGATTTAACTCATTAAAAGTCACTGTGTGTCCAGCTCTACTTTTGTAGCTTCTAACTGAATCTCTGTGGTTTGAAGTTTCTCTTCTGCATCACCTTTTGTACCTTATTTCACTATTTCATGTTCACTTTCAGCTGCATACAAGTCGTGTTAAGTTACTGCTAATGAAAACAAAACATTTCCTGATTTTGCTGCTTTATAATAAAAGCTTTTAGATAACAAAATAATGGGGGACTTTTCTTGTGAAGACTTTATAGGGAATTAAATGTGCCACTACTCAACTAAAAGCGCTTCGTCAGTGACATCAAAATGAGTCAAGCCAAGTAGCACCTGTATGAAAAAGGAGCAAAACAGTTGCCGAGGTACCGATGGAGGTAACAAACCTTCATCTCCTCTGCTGAGAAGTTGTGAAAATTAGCATGTCCACCCGGTGTCATCACTGCTGATCACAACTGGAGCTGATAAACACCTGTGACTACTGCAGAGTCATTTGATCCAGGAGTGACAGCTGTTGAACCCTTTCACACTGAGGACAAAAGGTATGATTTTTTTTGGGGGGAGGGGGTTCCAGTGTAAAAGGGGCTTAAGCGAGCTGAATATTTCTTCTCTACACCTTTGAGTTTGTCAAGAGCTAAAATAACTGCAGTGTAAAACTAAATTCCAATACATTTTAAAAGAAAAACAATGGCTGGATGAATAGAAACCTTGTAAAAAGAAAAGAGTTGTCAAAATTATTGTCAGTTCAGTGTTGGGTTCAGTATTTTTCCCAAAGACAAAAAAAAGACTGAGTTTTAGTGAGGTCCACATGTTTCTCTTTGCAGTATTACTCAGCCCTTTAACACATTTTACACAACTGTTGTGTTGGATTTTTCTACATCTCAGCAACAGGGTAGTTCACCAAATATATTGAGAAGTGATACCATATTTGTTACTGTTACTAGACAGCTAGTAGCCACATATTTTACTGCTAAAGCTGCAGCTTGGGTGGGCGTGTAACTTGTTGGCATCATTAAATAAATGCATCTGTCTCAGTCTCTCTCACACACACTACAAAATCAAGGCCTTGTTATGCCATTTATTGGTGTAATATCTTGGAAAGCTCTCAATCAATAATTAGATGGAGCCCAAACATGGAGGCTGGCAGTTTTATTGTGGCAATTACTCACATACACTCACAGTGTAAGCACCTGTGCTCTGATTGGCTACCTTACCCACTGCTGTTGCCGCAGCAATTATCCCAACACTCTACAGTTGGGTTGCTGTATTGAATGTATTTGATACAGGTAACAAAATAATAGTGCCGCTTCACACGTACAGTTGTGAACTTTCACCCACATGTAAGTAAACAAATATACCAAGCAGTTACTTGTCGGGTTGAATGTACTGAGGCTGCTCTGCGGTACTTATTTCAGCCTACAGGCTGTTTAGGTTGTTAGTGCACTATTGGATGAGTCATCCTGTGTATGGATTTTGGATTTTTCTGTTACATTCACCACTGTACATCATGTTCAATCTGCTACAGCAACCTTGACCATGTGCATTTGTTTTTGAAATATAAGAAAATTCATTCTTATCCTGGCATGTGGATGCCAGACATTTTTGACAGTCACATACCTGTTTATTTAGGGATTTTTTTCTCAATTGAATAGGATTAAAACCTTAAATTAAAATGATTTGAAAAATGTTAATGTTTAATTAATGTTGGAAATGTTTGATACCTGAATATATATTTGAGTGGTTTCACATCAGCCCATTTGTTAAAGTGCAAAATCCAGACTTTGGTGTTAAATCTGAGTTATACGTGCTGCACTGCAAGGACATACAGTAGGTCACATAACTACTGGAGGAGATGGCCAACTCAACATACACTGTACAAATCAACTTGATTTGTCAGACTCTACCCTCTCTACTGGACAGCTAAATTTTCTGCCCAGGTCTAAAGTGAAGAATCAGAGTTCTGGATGAAAAGCCATTTAGCCATTTAGCTGTCTGAAGAGATGCCAGCTTGGTGTGATCCATCAGACCAACAAAGGGTACTAAGCTCCCTCCAGCTGCCTCCACATATGTATAACCTGTATATTATCAATAATCATCATGTTTATGTCCATCACACAACAAAAGAAGAGGAAGAGCTTGGGGTAAGATAGTAAGATAAACTGTCATTGAGTTGAAGTCATGGTGGAAATGGCAATGAACACTGACAAACACTAGAAACACTGGAGCTGCTTAAATGAATCTGACTGAGGCCCTTCTATCACCATTTTGACCTTGACTGGATCTATCTGCAGTATACACATTCATTTGAAAAACCCAAGAGGGAGATGGTGGACACCTGCTGACATTGACAAACAGCTGGTTCTCTTAACAGTCACTGGAGGACTTGGACCAGTTTGTCATGTCACCCAGCACATTCACTAAGAATATCCTGCTTATCTGCTCCAGTCACGTTTGGCGGTTTTATGACTACTGCCATTGCCTGTGTACATGCTGATGGTGGGCTACATATTTCAGCATTGCATTATTTAAATTTTTCACAGTTATGCAGATGATACATAACTCTTCTTCAGTTAATATAGCTAGTGTCTGGTCTATCAGATATCAAAAGCAGAATAGCACAAAACTCATAGCTTGATTTCTAGCCCTCTTTTGACAAAACATACTCATCTTTTAATTAATAGAATCTGCTTGCAATTTGAATATATTCCCATATCTGTTTTGATAACCACTGGCATGATGTAGTCCTGCCTGCACAAGCCAAGATATTGTGAAAACTCAAAAAAGTTCACAATCACAACAAACCTTGAGAAAGTATTACAACTTTGCTACTGCACTGCTGTCTGTTCAGGTCTTGCCTCCATTTTACTGGCTGCTTGTGAGTTGTAGAATTGATTTTGAGATTTTTACTGATAACCTTTGAGGAGAAAGCACCCACCAACGCTTCAAATATGTTGCTCCCTTATGAAACGCAGCACAACCTGAGATCCAGGTTCCCTGGCTATTCATGCACCTCTCTTTATTACAGTCCAGAACCTTTCGCTGTGGAACTCTCCCAGAGTATCTCAAGCTTACCAAATCAAAATAATCTTTTAAATTGCTTCTTTAAATTCAATTTTATCCATATAATCACATCAATTCATGCCATGTTCAAAATAGCAACACAGTAGTACAAAGACATGTATGGATCTGTAAAAAAAAATACATGTGAGTGAACGTCATATTTTGATAGAAAAGAGCTTCTCAGAGGGATCTGATTTAATGCCTTGAAGTTGCCGTTGGATCTAAATGTACAATCATTCACACCCAAAAAATGTTGCCTCTGCTAGGATTTATTGCCAGTAAGATGAATCCAGCAACCAACCAATCTCAATGTCTTTTGTCATATCTGCCTTTTCTGCACCACCTATTGAATACAGTCCACCCCAAGGAAAGATACACCAAGTCCTGCATGTGATGGGAATGAAGTTGCCAATTGTTTTCTAAAATTCTCAATCAAATCCAAATTGAGAATTTAAAAAAGGGAATCGGTAAGCCTCAAAAAATCTTCAGGGTTAACAACACCTGGAAAAGAAGAGTATAGAGAATAGAATAGAATAGAATAGAATAGAAATACTTTATTGAGTAGTATAAGTAAGTCAAACTGAGGACCTGACAGAGCAATCAACATTAGGATTACCCTAGGAAACGTAGAAATCAGTGATTGTCAAAGGGTAGGTTGGAAGCACTGAGGCAACAAACAAGAGTTGAGTCTATAAAACATTCATCTTCAACAGAATCCACGAGGTGTAGGAGAGATTAATACTGATTGTTCAAGGATAAACAGCATGTCTGAGAGTGAATAGAAGAAGAATTTGGGGAATTGGTTTGGCTCACCAGCTCCCCTTTGCTTACTGATGAGCTTTGGGCAGGTTCTTCTGAAGTGTATGCAACACCTTGTTTAATTCTCTTCGGTTGCTTAACAGGGGAGAAATGTTACCTATTGCATTGGCCCCTTGAGAGTTAGACACAAGCTAGCTAATGGAAGATCTTAGTGGAGACAGGAGAAGCAACAAGGACCCATTGTCTGAGAAATGTGAGCTGATAGATGATAGCACTTTTTTCCTATCCAGTCTTGATTTTTTTCATGTCCGTCTCTCTCCAGACTCCTTGAACCAACGTCGCTTTCTCTCAGACTGTCATGTAATAGGAAGACCATGTACCAGTACTGTCTGATGATGTTATATATTAGAACATCAATTTCTCATAATTACCATTCATTCAACAGGCTTTTTGGTGGTCCAGCTTCTCCTGGCTGCATCACTGGGTGTCTTTCCTCTATTGTCCATCCAGATGGCCAAGGAGATGAGAATGCCAAGGTTATGTGCAGGCTGCCATGAGGCTAGCCCATCCTCAATGGTGTTTGACAGCCCATGTGGAAAGGGAAGCTGAGAGTCTATTCATTTTCATCTCTCCTGTTAGTTTTCTGGATCTCTCAAATGAAGTCAACTATACTGGAAGAGCCCTGGCAGAGGCTCAAACATTTTTTGGCAGCCTTCTTTGCAGTAAGAGGGTGAAAGACCAGATCCAAACCTGTCTCTCCTGAGTGGACAGTTACTCTCTGTTCACTCTCCTCAGTGACCACAAACTGTTGCTCCCAAATGGCTATAAAAGAGTCTTCATGTAGGGTTTGGATGTCTTACACGGCATTGCATAACATCTGCTGATGGCATCCCATTGGTGGAAGAGTGCCGTCTGTAGATGAATAGCTTTTGCTGGGATTATAGTTAGCTTGAGTGCACTGCTTTGATGCCTAGCATTATCAATAAATTACATTTTCTTAGTTTTATAGCAACACAGAGAATCAAATAGGGCTTCTAAGCAGTTGTGTGAACATCAAATTCCATATTCAGAATTAAGAAATTTATGCAAATGCTGGATGAAGATCCAGCAGGGTTAAAATTTAGATCATTTTGGTCAAATTAAGTTTGGCAGCTATAATCCAGTCAACTAATACTGTATTTTTTCATTTTACCTTCTCTTCAACAGAAAAAAAGACTCAGTTTCTGTTTGGGATCTCTTGAACAATTCTATGTCTAATCATACTAGGAATTTTATATTTCATAAAGTGTGTCATTGTGGTAATGTATTGACACCTTATGCATTCACAAGCTATTAAAGAGCTACCCAAAGCATTGGTATTTGTGGTGTTAAGACTCAACAATTAACTATCTAAATAAGATTTAACTTCATTACGTTAGCCTGTTCAAATAGGGTTAGTAAACTAAACTTTGGTACGCAACACCTGTTTACTGTACTCTCTCAAGACAAGGTGTTTATAGCTCACAAGTTTGTGGAGAGCACACGAAAATGATCTATCAAACTTTTTCTAAATCTGCAATTCAGAGTCCATCGATCTGATCTGTAAATTGTTTATTCAGTTCAGGATCACGGGGAGCTGCAGCCTATTCCTAATTACAATCACACCTATGGGCAATTAACGATTACCTATAACTTTCATGACTGTTGGAGGAGACCAGAGAATGTGAAGACAACCCACACAGACACAAAGCAGACATGCAAACTCCACTAAGACAGGATCTCACTAACTCACAGTTTTGAACACTTTCTTGCTGTGAGGAGACAGGGTTAACTGCCCTCAACATTACACTCCTAAAATGTTTCTTTACAATTGAGAACTAAGATCGCCTTCTGCTCCTGCTGATTGCAGTACTATAGCACCAGTTGCAGACAAACTATGAATGGACATTAATATTATAGCAAAGCTATATTATACCTATGAATGAATATTAATAAACCCAGGCTATATTATATGGGAAGATTAAAGTATCCACTCTCTGAAGGATAAATCTGAGGAACTTAAGCATATTACATGTCTTTATCACATTTTCAGCAGCAACCAGCCTCTGTCTCAGGTTTCTTCACTGAGTTATGACCTCATCATCTCGTTTGTACAAAAGGGAAAAATTAAATTAGTTAGAGTAATGAACCTAGGTGCTTTTCATAAGAAATTTCTCTGCTCATTGTTCCCCAAGTCGTTTAAGAGACTAATCTGCCTCATACACCCCCATCTCACTTAAATCCTGGCCCTCTGAAAGAGCTGTCAGGGGTCTGCCTTTTCAAACATGACTCCCCGTGGGGGTCCTAGATCAAAGATGAAAGTGTGCTGAACGATCTGGGAGACTGGGGTGGAGGGGTGGCATGAAGGGAGGTAGGAGTGCGATTCATCAAATTAACAAATTTGCTTTCCTTTTCCCAGTGGGCAACAGAGTAAATTCTTGGGTACTTAAATCGGTATTGCCCTGACAAGGAAGGAAAGGGGGAGGAGTCAAAATACAGAGGGAAGTTTGCAGGAAGACAGTGATGAGAGCGTGAACGAATGTGTAATTAATGACACTCTTACTCCTAATTAAAACCTCTTAGCTTTCTCCTCACAAGGTTGCAGCAGCTGGTATAGACAAGGCCCTCACTGTGAGATGAGAGACATAAATTTCATGACAGTATCACAAGGCAGCACCTGCTTATGCCTACACCTGTCACTGCTGGAATCATACCTCATTCTGTCAATGAATTAACATCCTCCTGGGCTGAGCGAGAAAAAAAAAGGTGGATTCTCTCATCCCAGAATGAAAATCCCTGGTGGCACGAAGGTGGTACTATGTATCCATTTTCAAAATTAAATATATCGTTGTTTGGTTCTGCTAGGCAGACACCTGCCTCCTCTAGTAAAAATGGCATACTCCAGATCTGAGAGATTTCCCCCAGGAACCACATCACAGTATTGCCTTGTAACTATAACTTAATATCATGTCAAAATCTCCTGAGGATGATACAGCTAGTCAAGCCACAGAAAGAGGGAAAACAAGAGCAAGTCAAACGCTCGGAGAAACAGATGGAGGCCAAGAGCAGGTGGAGGAAAAAGAGAGAGGCAGCATAAGGGAGTGGGGGAGGAAGAAAAAGGAAACCCAGCACACAGAAGGAAACATTAGACAATGCCCCCAGATAATAAAAGCAGCATGGGAACAATATAAGGCTATCAAGTCATTTGAAAAAACAATGGGAAACAGCATGGGAGTGCCATTTAGGATTAAATTTTAATGTTAGTTCAATAAATGATTCTGTTGTCTTTTACAGAAATGTCTTTAACCGGGGCAGACTACATGAACAGTCCTGTGGGACACGCAGAGAAGCACTTCTCGCATGCCATCTCACTAATACTCTGGCTCTGGTATCCATTCTTTAAGCTTTTGCATCTGTCTTCTTACACTCTTATGCAAGACCTGTTGGTCTACTCATGGGTCCAACTTGGACAATTTTACAATTATGTTTTCCTGCCTTGCATCAGGATTGTGGGGTTGTTGCCCACTCCCCACCCCTTTTTTGGGGGGCGGGGGGGCATGAAACCCATGGCCAGAGGGCCTATTAGTTTTCATGGTTTAGCTCAGCAGCTTCTCTACTCAACAGCTAACATTCCTTTCCCATAGAGACAATTATTGATAATTGCTGATGTCATATTGATGTTTTGATGTTGCCGCTGTGGTTGACCGATGATTAGACTTGTTGTTCGCATTAATGGTGAGCTGTCACCCACAGTGATATCCTGCTGAATAGAAAACTTTGGGTGAGTGTGAATGTGATTGTGTTTGTGTGTGTGCGTGTGTGTTGTTGGGTAGTTGGCAGGTTGCTGGGGGAGACCTCTGACAGCTGATGAACACATGACTCTCAGGCATCACCTGCTCTTCTGTTAAGACTTGTTTATATTGTTTATAATTGCTTTCTTAGCGATCGCTCCAACCTTAACTGACTTGATGCTTTATAGAAAGAAAGAGCCAATAATAGAGAACATTGCTCTATTTCAACCATGAGACATGTTGCAGTTAAAAATTGTAGAAAATTGATTCAAGCAGTGAAACAACTTGTCATCTTTGTGCTCCCTGATAGCATGATGAATTGCCACTGTGGACACCTCGATCACCTAAGCTGTCTTGGTAAGCCATACTTGATCACTGTCAGAGAAGCTCAAGATGGTCAGCGATTGCTGTATAGGCAAGGGACTTACCACCTTCCATTCTTTGTCTCTGTCTTTCTCTCACACACACAAACACACACTCATTTGTGTCAATCTGGCTGTCTGGCAGACCTGAGATAAAAATAGTTCTGAAAATAATCTTTCAGAGTACAGCATGTGGAGAGCAAATATATATATATATATATATATATATATATATATATATATATATATATACAGTATATATATAAGGTCTGAGAATCTGTATGAAAAAAGTCATTACTGAGGTTCATCTGTGGACAATTCAGTGTATTACATGTAAAGTAGTTCCTGGATAATATAACAGGTAACATGTTTTTGTGGCATTAAATATCACAAAACACCCTATTATTCTAGGTCATTACATGATTACTAATTTCGTTGTCTGTGCACAACCATTTGGCTTTGTAAGTAGCCCAAATGACATTGTCACTGAGTTTGTAAAGGAGATAAAATGCCCTTCATCTATTAGTACACAGCACACATAGTCTGTTCCTTTGGGCTTTATTTACTGTTATACAGACAATTCAAATCTATACCAAGCAAAATCTTTTGCGCCATAGTGTTTTGAAAACAGCCAGAATAAGGAAGAAAATATGTAAAAAATAAAATATCTAAGCCGCAGTTATTCATTTTATATAGTTTTACTTTGCCTTTTGTTTTACATTTAACTGCCATCTAAACAAGGTACAAGGTACAAGGTACATTTTATTTGCCATTTTACAACACAAGGTTGTGGAACAAGATTAAATAGTAGTTTCCTTTTTACTTCTCACAGAAACGAATTTATGTAATGTATTTCTACAGTAGAGTGGGTGAATAAATAATAAACCAGAAATGAAAATAAAAACAAAACAATTTTAAGTGGTGGAGTTCTGAAAATGAATTAAGCAGTCTCACAGCCTGAGGGAAGAAGCTGCTCTGTAGTCTGATAGTGCAGCAGCAGATACTTCTGTATCTCTTGCCAGAGGGCAGCAGGGTGAATAGGCTGTGGCTGGGTTGGGTATTGTTTTTTAGTATTCTTTAGGCTCTGGGCAGGCACCTCACCAGACATGCACATCCCTTGCCAGTTTGGGATGTTTTGAGTTAGAAAGCTTTTAATTGCTCCTCGGTAGAAGTTATGAAGAACTTTGTATGGGAACTTTGCCTTTCTAAGTTTCCTTAAAATATACAGTTATTCCTGAGCTGTATTAACCAGGGTGGAGATGTGAGATCTCCGTGACAGATTCTCTGCAATGTTGATTCCCCCGGAACCTAAAACTGTTCGCCTGCTCCACCTCAGCTCGACTGATGTAGACAGGGGTGCATCTCATTTTTCCAAAAGCAAATAACCAGCCCTTTGATTTTTCTGATGTAAACAAATACTCTCTCTTTCACATTCTTGAAGATATTTTCTTCCATTTCATTAATTTTGAACGTAGGTGATGATCTCTTCTGGGTACCTGGATTTAGTTTTGCATCTTGCTTTACATGTATTATTGATTTGAATTTCATGAGTAATGAATTTAAAATATGTATCCTGTAATTTGTACTAATTCATTCAGTTTTGTGTCAATTCCAAGGTGTCCTAACATGCCAGATATGTTAGGCTGAATACAATACAATGTTACAATACCGTGCTGTAAATACTGCATATTTCTCCTCTTTACCTGATCAAAGATTTTCCATGTCTCTGATAAAATAAGTTCACGTTCAACTTAACTGTCATGTGTAAACAACAGAATTCTTGTATTCTGGCCCTCTCCGTCTTAACACAAAGAACACACATGGGCCTGCATAGACTAAGCTCATAGTGAGACACCATAGTAGTAGTAGTCATTATTATATTGCCGATTCTTCATGATTTCTGCCATATGTCACTATGATTGATGCTTAGCATAGCAATTGTGATGTATAGGTCTATAGTGTAAATTTGTACATACTGTAAATGCTATCAATTAAAGCAAACCAGTCAGCATACTGACATTTCATTGCGCTGTGATTGGAACACTTGACCAGTAAATGGGATTTAGTGTGGAGTGAACCACAATAAATTTCACAAAACTTCACCATATCTGCATTAAGCATCAGCTCATTATTGATCCCCTGCGTTTACTGGATATATCATCTATTGTTACAGCGCACATTCATTTTTCATTGTGGTAAATTGATATGACATGTAATAGGGGCTCTTTGCATAATAAAATGCATTGTTTTAATCATATTATGTAAGAAGAAATTAAAATAATTGAGACCTTTGTGTCATTTTTCATCTATAGTTTGGAATATCACAATGCATTCTGTTAGCCTTTGACTGGCATTCCCCTGTTGTACTGTACATAATGGGCTACTTATGCTTAAATGTGTGGGCACTCATCTCTCATAGGATTACTAAAAGTTAAAATTGCAAATCAATATAGTCACCATCATGTTTGTGACAGTATAGCTATAATGTCTGTCTTTATATTAACTATACAGGAACAATACATAAAAAGCAATGTTGTTACTATATTTGCTTTTTTTTTCTCAGATTAAAGTGGCGATCTTGAGGATAAGTCATGGTTTGTATGGTGACACCTATAGTTAATGGTGGTAGCAGCATAAGTGGTTTATTACTACAGGTCATAGAATTCTGGGGCAGCAAAACAAACAAACAAAAGAAATTAGGCAATAATTGGCCTTTTTCTATCATTTTGAGCAACCGTGATCTGATTTTTTGCTGCAGACGCCATGAAACTTTTTATCACAAGGAAACTGATGTCCTTTTGTTGGAAAAGCAAAATTGTCATGAGTGAATGCACAGCACCACAAATAAGCCACCGGAGGCAGAGGTTAATGTGTTGCTCTGGTCCAAGCAGGACAACCATGTCTCAAAATGCTTCCATGGTATCAGGCAAAGAGCCCAACAGAACCACAGGGACAGATAGCGCATCTCAAGTTGTACTGAATAGCCTCAAGCAAGATGTGCACAGGAAATTATGTATTTTTTTGTATTACAGCTGGAACATAATTACGCCTTGGCAGGGATAGAGTGGGAGGGGATATTTGTCACTGTTAAAAGCACCTTCTATACCAGCATTTAAACAAAGGTGTGAAATTCATATTACAACCTTGAGATTTTCACTTCAGTTTTTTTAGTTTTATATTAATTCTCATGCACTCATGCCCTATCCAGTGCCCAGCTTTGTGGTGATTTAAACAAGAATTCAGCACACCAAACTTTAGAAAGTTAGTGCAAGTCAAAATTTTTTAATAATCAGTAACAATAGAGCAAAAATAATCCTAACTCTCTCAACTTTATGCATCCCCTTAGTCTTCTCTTGCCCCTTTAACACCTCTTACACCCCCATAGTTTCATCTCACACACAAATCAGTTGAATTTTTAAAGAAACATCAAAGGAGACGGCTCTACCAGGGCATGCAGAGGGTGCCAAGAAATCGTTTCAAAGTGCTGAGCTCAACAGATGCCCCGTGCAGCCAGCCTTTGCACAGGGCTCTGACTGCTGAGGTACGCTGTCTTCCAAATCATGATTTGCACAGTGGAATCACACAGTGGGTTTCTCTATCATTTAATTCCAAAAACATTTGACATACTGTCCAGGGATGGCATGGAGAAACAATGGCCTCCAGTCTTCTGCCTCCTAAAGGAGTTTAATTTAATTTACAAAGTTGGTGCTATGCTGAATGCATTTCGCCTGACTTATTAAAAGTTGTTTGTTTTTCACATCTGCATGCAGTTGTAGACTACCTGTCCTACGAGACTACGGCAATAATGGACATTCATATACACACTTGTGAATATTAACAGGAGACCTCCTAAGAAAAATGATGAAGTCATTTCAGCAAGTGCCTCAAAATGACAAGATTATGATGGAGAAAAATGAACCAGGCAAAACAGCCACACTTTGGGAATTATTATTTTTTACTAGGTATCAAAAATAATAGGTTCATTGATGACTTTAAATCACCTCTAGGTGTTAATGTGAGCTTGAATGATTGTTTATCTCTATGTGTCAGCCCTGTAAAGAACTGGCAACCTGTCCAGGATGTAACCCCGCCCCCCCTTGCCGAAGGTCAGCTAGAATCAGCTCCAGCCCAACATGACCCAGCAAATGATAATCGATTACAGATAGATAATGGATAGATACATGTAAGTAATGTGTAAATCAACTGCCGTATGAGATTTTGAATGTTTTCTCAACCGTCATCCAGGAAGTGAATCACCAGCAAAGGCAAAAGCATAATCAAGAAATGAGCAACATTCAATCAATAATCAAGAAATGGCCAATCAATAAAACATCTTGAAGTGTAATAAGAGAGCAATGAATGATTCTCAAACCAATTTATGCTAATGTAAGATTGATAGCATGCTTCTAAAATCAATTTAGAAAGTAATATAAAATCAATTTAGAATGTAACTAAATCAAAATCTCACATCAAATTTCTATCACCAAGCTTACATTATTGAAACCATCCTCAAACTTAGCAAACAAATTAACAGCATTCTTCAAACATGAAAAATCATTATCATTAGCTCGTAACAGCTGAACATCAAAACATCAAGTTAAGAGAAAAGAAAAGTAAAAGCTGTCTCAAACTAACATCGGACAAACAGTTTCCAAAGACTGACTCTTTATACATATTTGGATTTGTGAACGTGACCGTGAACCCCAAAAACCCTGCACCCAGGAGTCCGCATTACAAATTTAGGCATTTCTGTCCAACAACTATGTTCACTGAAACCTCAGTTCCCCTCTTGCACACCTTTAAAATACATGTTATGCCTGCACATTTCACAGAAACATATCTTATTTACAATAAAGGTGGTTCATATGAAGTTCACAGAATCTGTGTTCCAGTGCTTGTGGTTGACACCTGAGCTCTGCTAGCCACACACTCAGCCTGTCCACCTCTTGAATATCGCAGGCTTCTTTCTTTTCTTCACTGAGCTTCTCTGAGGCCTATTGTAGATAGATAGACTTCACCCACAGCAGATGAAGGGAAAAGGGCAGATGACAATGTCCTGTAGCTTTGCAGATCACTTGCAGACTTGTGACGTAAAGCAGTGGTTTGGTCGTGGGGTCAGAAGGCCAAAGCTGTGTGCAGAACTTGGTGGGCTCTGGTCAGGCCACAGTAGTTCATGTTCAACTCACAAAGCTGGAGCAAAGGAGTCAGTTCATGCAGTGAATGATAAAGTCCATGTGGGAAGGAGGTCAGGGGGGATGGATGGGTCAACAAAATATTGGACCGTAACATGAAAGACAGCTGTTTGTTTTCCTTTTTAACTTACAGTCAACTTTGTTCTTTGTAAACCATGACGAGAATGGTCCCCTAACCTAAAGAAGAAGAAAAAAACACTTTTCAAAAGAAATGAGATGTTTCTGTATAACAAAAAATCTGGCATGTCAGGTCAGTGAAATTTGGGCACAACTGTGAAAAGAGCAGCTCTCACCAACTGCGACTTGGTTTCCTGATTCATAGAGCTGTTCCCCACATCTTGTTTACCGATGTAATATCATTAGTGATTTGCTCCAGTTTTGGAGGGCACGGACGAATGATGTCGCCCTGCTAACGGAGGCGTCAGATGAATAAATGCTTCTTGGTGTCATTCTAGAGGGCATCGAAAAACAATTAGTAGTATTTTGTTGCTTAATTTGGATGATTTGTTAGTCAGCAGAACTTTCCATGGTCATCTGATGATTACAGATGAGTCACCTCTAATCAGCCTATCTGATCCACCACCATGAAACTCATTCAATAATTACAGACAGGTGCATGGGCAAGATAAAATAATCTAGAACCAACCATTAAAGACAATTTAAACATGTCCAAATCAATTTGAATGGAAGAATAACCATACAGGTCCCAACTATTTGAAATATCAAGCATTCAGATGCCCTCAGCTACTGATAGATACTGCCGACTTTGCCCTGTCAGTTGAAGGAGTCCCTTTGTCCTTAAAATGTATCTCCTCCTTAAAGTTCTCTTGACCTACTTCCTGTCTTATGAGCGTTGACAGGTGGTGTACACCAGCGAGACACAATGACAGGACCTGTTTACTTGTGTCTCATTCACAGACAACATCTGTTCAGATATCCCGTTGGAAGGGGCATCAGGAGGCCTACTGTGCCTTTCTTTGGATGTGATGTTGTCCAAAATGTCATTGCTTAATTTTCGGCAGCAAGTCCAAGATCATACAGTACTGACAGTGACGGGTTGTTTCATTATTTTGATGTTTTTTCTGTGCAATTTCTCCATTTTTAATTCTAAATCACAAATTTTGCTGTTTATTTCATTACAGATTAACAGCTTTCATGTTAGTAAAATACTACATAAATGTATGATGTGATTATTTGAACATAAGTTAAAATCCAAGAGTGAAATCTTGCAACAGATACTTTTCTGAGAGTTTCTTTCCTTCCTCTTGGACAGACTGATGAAAATGAGGTGCAGCGGGCCACTCTCATGCAGTGTTCACTGGCGGACAGATGGGTAGCACCTTGACAAACAAAGAAAAAACAGACAGACTGTGTCGCTTCACACAGAAGCAGAGAAAAGTGGTGACAGGCTATCTCCATGCATATTGATGCCAGCCAACCACACTGGTCTAT
This sequence comes from Lutjanus campechanus, assembly GCA_027495735.1. NCBI lineage: Eukaryota > Metazoa > Chordata > Actinopteri > Lutjaniformes > Lutjanidae > Lutjanus > Lutjanus campechanus. The sequence continues at coordinate 65,546 of JAJHUR010072674.1, read as the reverse complement.
GTTTGATTGAATAGTCACACAATGGGAAAAGGCAGGCTACTTTTCATGTTCGTCCATCAATCAGTGCAGCAGACTGCGGCTCTTTCAGCTTTGTTTGAGTGTCAATTAGCTGACGTGGTTTGGGTTGCAAGATGATTTTCAGAGGGCTCTGTTTTTCATAAGTCAGACAGCATATAACATACAGCTGTGGGACCAATCAACCCTTTCAAACACCAGCAGAACAGATTAATGGTTGGAAAAGGCTGAGTGGTTTACTTAAAAAAATAATTAGCTATTGTGCAATGAAGTGAAATTGTTTCTTAAGTCACACTGAAAATCTTTCCTATCGCAGTGGTGAGACTCATTGTTTCCTCTTCAAGAAGGTGATTCAGAGCATCTTCAGCTGTATTTGCATTAGACAAATATTACCTGTGAATGTGTCAGCACAAACTTCACAAAATCTGTAATTATGTTGTTAAAGCACAGTAAAGCTGAGGAATTTGACAGTTTTCAACTAAATCAAAATGGAACTGTCTTCTTTATTCTTTATTTGAATCCCCATTAGTGTCCACAATGTATAATAACGATAAGAACAAATGCCAATTCAAAATCAGGGTATCAATATAACAAGAAAATCAAAAACAAGCTACATACTGCATAAAGATCAGAAAATATGTGAAATCACCCTGCATATGAAAAAAAAAATACATAAAGAATATAAGCTTACAATAAAAGGAAAATCTGTCACACAGAAATGGCAAAAAAATAAAAACATAAAAACAAACACTCAAAAGAGTTTATAACAATAACTACAGTAACGTGACATTCATAAATCTTTGTTGTAGCAACCCTTTCAGTCTGCTTCATTCATATGATGTTGGTAGTGGTATCAGTGAGCATATTCCAGACAGCCTCATCATACAATTTGTCCGTAGCCATGGCACCACCAGATGACCAGTGCTCAACTGATGTTCATTACACTTACTTACACACTTACACTTACGACAAAATACAGTATGTGATAGATTTAAAAAAAAAAAAAGAAGTGTGGTATATTATTTCAAATGCTTTTTTGCATGATTAACAGACTTTGATACAGCCTCCTTAGTTGCCATAATAATTGTAAATTTTTGTGCATCTCACACACAGAAAGAACAACTAAGAAATAATAATGGCAGGATGTTTCTCGCAGAACTTGTCACCAAACGCCAATCGTAACAAAAGATGGAACATAAACAGTACAGGACCTTGAATTTGCAATGCCTTTTCACATCATGGAAACAATTGAATGAATCAGAACATGATAGTTAATTATCTACATATACTGTATATAACACCCAGTACTCTGGTCACATCCCAGCTATAGACAAATAGAGTGCGTCCGCATTAGTGAGAATGCACTCACTACCAAACACAATAGATTCAGTTTTGATGATGCTGAGTATTAGTTTGTCAATTCTCACCTATTTTGTACTGACATGCAGTTCAACATGAAGATTCTCTGCCATCTCCAGTAATGTCGGTGAAGCACAGAACATAACTACTGTAAATCATAAATACAAACTGAAAACAAAAGTGGACCCAAGCAACAATTTTGTGGAACACTGCCAGAGTTTATTCTCTGCTAGAAAAACTGCCATTGAAGAATACTTGTTGTGTTCTCTGATAGACTCTTAACTCTTCATCCTAGCAAGAGCTAAAGGTGAAACACCATCACATTTAAGCTTGGATATAATCAGTCATATGCACTAATGAAGTGCTAGTAAAGTGTCCTGGTCTATAAATCTGTGTACTTATAAGTAACTACAGGCTTTTAAGTAACTCCAGGCTTTTGGACGTTTAAGTCTTTCTTGTTCAAGCGATCCAATTATGGTCACTGACATCCACTGCATACTGCCCGTGAATACAGCTCATGTGTGTCTGTGAAAATATGATCAATATAGGTTAAAGTATTAACACCATGTATGGTTCTAGGAATTTCTTGTAGGCTGAGGCACAATCTGTAAGATCACAAACACCCACCATAGAAATCAACTTTTTGCAAAGCAGTAGCACAAATGTATTGTGCTCCTGAACCTTAAATGCAACACTGCCACCATACTGTAGTTGTACCTATCTCTTTGATATAGCCTATATCTTTTAAAAGCTTGCTCATAATCTTCAAAAGTCATGCCCAGGTGTGTTTATGACAGATCTAAAACATCTATATTGTCTGAGTATCAGATTCTGGTAATCTCATGAGCCTTGTTCCCGAGGCTGCAGTATATTTAAGGGAGCTCATACCGAGCCCTTCCTTAACAAACTTGGGATCTTTTTTGTTATTTTGACACATGAAACAAAAAAAGAAACAGCATTAAAAGTTAGGAATAAGACAAAAATCAAACATTTCATTAAATAAATATTGAACCATGAGCCGCTTTAAGCTGACGATTGAGTTTGTCCACCCTTGGGCATGATGACCAGCTTATCATACCTCTGGGTGGCTTTATCATCCCTTTCATGTGCAGCTTTGAACTCGGGCAATAGTTCTTTCTGTTTCGTTGATATAGATGTTTGTGCCCTCTAATTTTTTTTGGCAGAGAAAATGATACTCTGTCTGCCTTTGCAGCCAAAGTTTTGCAATAATTTTCCAAGCCCCCCCCCCCCCCCCCCCCCCCCCCCCCCCCC